>JAWKAJ010000249.1:0-20012 GCA_033816785.1 Picus viridis
AGCCCCCTTGAAGCACTGCAAGGCCACCAGAAGCTCTCCCTGCAGCCTTCTCTCCTCCAGGCTGCCCAAGCCCAACTCTCTCAGCCTGGAGCCTCCCAGCAGAGCCCTTCCAGCCCTGCCAGCACTGCTGTGGCCTCCTCTGGCCCTGCTCCAACAGCTCCCTGTCTGTGCTGAGCCCTCCAGAGCTGCCCCAGCACTGCAGGGGGGCTCTGAGCAGAGCCCATCAGAGGGGCAGAATCCCCTCCCTGCCCCTGCTGCCCACACTGCTGGGGACCAGCCCAGCACAGGGCTGGCTCTGGGCTGGCAGCTCTTGGTGCCAGTTCATGGCCAGCTCTGCACCCCCAGCACCCCCAGATCCTGCTTCACAGGGCTGCTCTCCAGCACTTCTCAGGCTTCCCCTGAACATGGTGCAGGACCTTGAAGTTGTCCTTGTTGACCCTCAGAGGCCTGCTGCTGAAGCTTGTTCAGCTATCACGAGACACTGAAGGTCATCATGTCTCCTTGGCTATGAGGTTGTTTGCAGAATGGTGAAGAAGCAGAACTGATTAGGAAAAAAGCAAAATACTTGCTGTGTTTGTTTAACAGCTGTCTAGGAGTAGCTCAAGGGCCCTGAGCAGCCTAATCTAGTTGGAGATGACTCTGCTTACTGCAGGGGGCTTGGACAAGATGAGCCTTGAGGGGAGGTTGGCCAAAGTGACCCTTGAGGGAGGTTTGGACAAGAGGAGCCTTGAGGGGGACTTTGGACAAGATGAGCCTTGAGGGGGACTTTGGACAAGATGAGCCTTGAGGGGGACTTTGGACGAGATGAGCCTTGAGGGGGCTTTGGGACGAGATGAGCCTTGAGGGGGGCTTTGGACGAGATGAGCCTTGAGGGGGCTTGGATGAGATTAGCCTTGAGGGGGGCTTTGGACGAGATGAGCATTGAGGGGGACTTGGACGGACAGAGCCTTGAGGGGGCTTTGGACAAGAGGAGCCTTGAGGGGGGCTTTGGACTAAGATGAGCCTTGAGGGGGGCTTTGGACGAGATGAGCCTTGAGGGGGGCTTTGGACGAGATGAGCCTTGAGGGGGGCTTTGGACAAGAGGAGCCTTGAGGGGGCTTGGATGAGATTGGATGAGATGAGCCTTGAGGGGGGCTTTGGACGAGATGAGCCTTGAGGGGGCTTTGGACGAGATGAGCCTTGAGGGGGCTTTGGACAAGAGGAGCCTTGAGGGGGGCTTTGACCCTTGAGATGAGATTAGCCTTGAGGGGGGCTTTGGACGAGATGAGAGCCTTGAGGGGCTTTGGACAAGACAAGGAGCCTTGAGGGGGCTTGGACAAGATGAGCCTTGAGGGGGCTTGGATGAGATTAGCCTTGAGGGGGGCTTTGGACTAGATGAGCCTTGAGATGAGATTAGCCTTGAGGGGGCTTGGATGAGATTTGGACGCAGATGAGCCTTGAGGGGGCTTTGGACTTTGGGTGGGGCTTTGGACAAGAGAGCCTTGAGCTTGGATGAGATTAGCCTTGAGGGGGGCTTTGGACGAGATGAGCCTTGAGGGGGACTTTGGACGAGATGAGCCTTGAGGGGGCTTTGACCCTTGAGATGAGCCATGAGGGGGCTTTGGACGAGATGAGCCTTGAGGGGGCTGGACAAGGGAAAGGAGGGGGCTTGGACAAGATGAGCCTTGAGATGAGATTAGCCTTGAGGGGGGCTTTGGACGAGATGAGCCATTTGAGGGAGGGGGGGCTTTGACTCAGATGAGCCTTGAGGGGGGCTTTGGACTAGATGAGCCTGAGGGGGGCTGACCCAGAGGAGCCTGAGGGGGGCTTTGGACGAGATGAGCCTTGGAGGGGGGCTTTGGACGAGATGAGCCTTGAGGGGCTTTTGACCTAGATGAGCCTTGAGGGGGCTTTGGACGAGATGAGCCTTGAGGGGGCTTTGGACAAGATGAGCCTTGAGGGGGACTTTGGACGAGATGAGCCTTGAGGGGGGCTTTTGGACGAGATGAGCCATGAGGGGGCTTTGACCCAGATGAGCCTTGAGGGGGGCTTTGGACGAGATGAGCCTTGAGGGGGGCTTGGACGAGATGAGCCTTGAGGGGGCTTGATGAGATTAGCCTTGAGGGGGGCTTGATGAGCCTTGAGGGGGGCTTTGGACGAGATGAGCCTTGAGGGGGCTTTGGACGAGATGAGCCTTGAGGGGGCTTGGATGAGATTAGCCTTGAGGGGGGCTTTGGACGAGATGAGCCTTGAGGGGGGCTTTGGACGAGATGAGCCTTGAGGGGCTTTGGACAAGAGGAGCCTTGAGGGGGGCTTTGGACGAGATGAGCCTTGAGGGGCTTGGATGAGATTAGCCTTGAGGGGGGCTTTGGACAAGATGAGCCTTGAGGGGACTTTGACAAGATGAGCCTTGAGGGGGGCTTTGGACAAGATGAGCCTTGAGGGGGCTTTGGACGAGATGAGCCTTGAGGGGGCTTGGACGAGATGAGCCTTGAGGGCTTGGATGAGATTAGCCTTGAGGGGGCTTTGGACTAGATGAGCCTTGAGGGGCTTTGGACGAGATGAGCCTTGAGGGGGTTTTGGACGAGATGGAGCCTTGAGGGGGCTTTGACCAGATGAGCCATGAGGGGGCTTTGGACGAGATGAGCCTTGAGGGGGGCTTTGACGAGATGAGCCTTGAGGGGGCTTTGGACGAGATGAGCCTTGAGGGGGCTTTTGGACAAGAGGAGCCTTGAGGGGCTTTGACCTTAGATGAGCCTTGAGGGGCTTTGGACAAGAGGAGCCTTGAGGGGGCTTTGGACGAGATTAGCCTTGAGGGCTTTGGACGAGATGAGCCTTGAGGGGGCTTTGGACAAGAGGAGCCTTGAGGGGGACTTTGGACGAGATGAGCCTTGAGGGGGACTTTGACGAGATGAGCCTTGAGGGGGGCTTGGATGAGATTAGCCTTGAGGGGCTTTGGACGAGATGAGCCTTGAGGGCTTTGGACGCATGAGCCTTGAGGGGGGCTTTGGACGAGATGAGCCTTGAGGGGGCTTTGGACAAGAGGAGGAGCCTTGGAGGGGGGCTTTGGACGAGATTAGCCTTGAGGGGGGCTTTGGACGAGATGAGCCTTGAGGGGGCTTTGGACAAGAGGAGCCTTGAGGGGACTTTGGACGAGATTAGCCTTGAGGGGGCTTGGATGAGATTAGCCTTGAGGGGGACTTTGGACGAGATGAGCCTTGAGGGGGCTTGGATGAGATTAGCCTTGAGGGGGGCTTTGGACGAGATGAGCCTTGAGGGGGGCTTTGGACGAGATGAGCCTTGAGGGGGGCTTTGGACGAGATGAGCCTTGAGGGGGCTTTGGACGAGAGGAGCCTTGAGGGGGGCTTTGGACGAGATGAGCCTTGAGGGGGGCTTTGGACAAGAGGAGCCTTGAGGGGGACTTTGGACGAGATGAGCCTTGAGGGGGCTTGGATGAGATTAGCCTTGAGGGGGCTTTGGACGAGATGGAGCCTTGAGGGGGCTTTGGACGAGATGAGCCTTGAGGGGGCTTTGGACGAGATGAGCCTTGAGGGGGGCTTTGGACAAGAGGAGCCTTGAGGGGGCTTTGACCTAGATTAGCCTTGAGGGGGGCTTTGGACGAGATGAGCCTTGAGGGGGTTTTGGACAAGAGGAGCCTTGAGGGGGACTTTGGACGAGATTAGCCTTTGAGGGGGCTTGGATGAGATTAGCCTTGAGGGGGACTTTGGACGGAGATGAGCCTTGAGGGGGCTTGATGAGATTAGCCTTGAGGGGGGTTTTTGGACGAGATGGAGCCTTGAGGGGGCTTTGGACGAGATGAGCCTGAGGGGGGCTTGGGACCCAGAGATGAGCCTTGAGGGCTTTTGGACGAGATGAGCCTTGAGGGGGGCTTTGGACGAGATGAGCATTGAGGGGGCTTTGGACGAGATGAGCCTTGAGGGGGGCTGGATGAGATTAGCCTTGAGGGGGGCTTGGACGAGATGAGCCTTGAGGGGGGGCTTTGGACGAGATGAGCCTTGAGGGGGCTTTGGACGAGATGAGCCTTGAGGGGGGCTTTGGACGAGATGAGCCTTGAGGGGGCTTGGATGAGATTAGCCTTGAGGGGGGCTTTGGACAAGATGAGCCTTGAGGGGGCTTGGATGAGATGAGCCTTGAGGGGGGCTTTGGACGAGATGAGCCTTGGAGGGGGCTTTGGACGAGATGAGCCTTGAGGGGGCTTTGGACGAGATGAGCCTTGAGGGGGCTTTGGACGAGATGAGCCTTGAGGGGGCTTTGGACAAGAGGAGCCTTGAGGGGGCTTTGGACGAGATGAGCCTTGAGGGGGCTTGGACAAGATGAGCCTTGAGGGGGATTGGATGAGATGAGCCTTCAGAAGGGGTGGGGCAAGAGGGTCCCTCAGGGGGCTTGTGCAAGAGGACCCTTCCAACCCAGCTCCCTCTGCGATTGTGTGAAGTGTGGCTTGGCCTTGTCTGTGTCAAGAGTGAGCTGTGCATGAGGAAAAGAATCACAGAATCACAGTATCAGTCAGGGTTGGAAGGGACCACAAGGATCATCCAGTTCCAACCCCTGCCATGGGCAGGGACACCCCACACTAGATCAGGCTGGCCACAGCCTCATCCAGCCTGGGCTTAAACACCTCCAGGGACAGGGCCTCAACCACCTCCTGGATAACCCATTCCAGGGCTTCACCACTCACGGTGAAGAACTTCCTCCTCACATAAAAGAGCTGAGAAGAGAGGGCTGCTCAGCACAGAGCTGGATGAGGGCCCTGCCTGGGGGCCTGACCGGACACCTCTGCCCTGCAGGTCTGTCAGCCGCTGCTGGGATCGGCGTGGACGACCTGCGGCGCTTGTGCATACTCAGGATGAGTTTCGTCAAAGGCTGGGGCCCCGATTACCCCAGGCAGAGCATCAAGGAGACCCCCTGCTGGATTGAGATCCACTTGCACCGTGCCCTCCAGCTGCTGGATGAAGTCCTTCACACCATGCCCATAGCAGACCCGCAGCCTTTAGACTGAGAGCCTCCTGCTGCCCGCTGCAGGCCCCGTGAGGATGTGGAGGAGGAGGGGGATTGTACAATACGATGCTGTTTATAACCTTGGAGATATATTTTACTTCTTGTTCTGCTTAACCCTTCTCAAGCCCAGGTGTTAAAAATGCGTTTGCCACCTTGCTCTCAGCAGGAAGGAGCTGAACATGCCAGAGTTTGGATTGGGTTTTAGTTCTTTCTGGGGGTTTTGGGTTTTTTTTTTGGGGGGGGGTTATTTCAGAGCTTAATTGTCTCTCGCAGCAGCGTGGCTGAGGGGCTGAAGTGAATGGTGAAGGCCTTCCTGGAGGCCCTCGCAGTGTTGGGGCTGACACTTGCCCCCCTCTAGGGTGGCATCTTGGTGACAAGCCAGGCAGGAGCCCTTTTTAATGCAGAATATATATTATAGATATATCATGGATTTATACCTGACAGTTCCTTCAAATAGTGATAAGCATTTACCTTATTCCAGCTCATTTTTGGGATATTCTTTATTTCTTTAATTCTCCTCTTCTCTTCTCTTCTCTTCTCTTCTCTTCTCCTCCTCTCCTCTTCTCTCTCTCTCTTCTCTTCTCTCCTCTCTTCTCCTCTCTCCTCTCTTCTCTCTCTCTTCTCTTCTCTTCTCTTCTCTTCTCTCCTCTTCTCCTCTCTTCTCTCCTCTTCTCTCCTCTTCCTCTTTCTCTCCTCTCCTCTCCCTCTCCTCTTCTCTCCTCTCCTCTCTCTCTCTCCTCTCCTCTCCTCTCCCTCTCTCCTCTCCTCTCCCTCCCTCTAATAATAATAATAATAATAATAATAATAATAATAATAATAATAATAATAATAATAATAATAATAATAATAATAATAATAATAATAATAATAATAATAATAATAATAATAATAATAATAATAATAATAATAATAATAATAATAATAATAATAATAATAATAATAATAATAATAATAATAATAATAATAATAATAATAATAATAAATAATAATAATAATAATAATAATAATAATAATAATAATAATAATAATAATAATAATAATAATAATAATAATAATAATAATAATAATAATAATAATAATAATAATAATAATAATAATAATAATAATAATAATAATAATAATAATAATAATAATAATAATAATAATAATAATAATAATAATAATAATAATAATAATAATAATAATAATAATAATAATAATAATAATAATAATAATAATAATAATAATAATAATAATAATAATAATAATAATAATAATAATAATAATAATAATAATAATAATAATAATAATAATAATAATAATAATAATAATAATAATAATAATAATAATAATAATAATAATAATAATAATAATAATAATAATAATAATAATAATAATAATAATAATAATAATAATAATAATAATAATAATAATAATAATAATAATAATAATAATAATAATAATAATAATAATAATAATAATAATAATAATAATAATAATAATAATAATAATAATAATAATAATAATAATAATAATAATAATAATAATAATAATAATAATAATAATAATAATAATAATAATAATAATAATAATAATAATAATAATAATAATAATAATAATAATAATAATAATAATAATAATAAATAATAATAATAATATAATAATAATAATAATAATAATAATAATAATAATAAATAATAATAATAATAATAATAATAATAATAATAAATAATAATAATAATAATAATATAATAATAATAATAATAATAATAATAATAATAATAATAATAATAATAATAATAATAATAATAATAATAATAATAATAATAATAATAATAATAATAATAATAATAATAATAATAATAATAATAATAATAATAATAATAATAATAATAATAATAATAATAATAATAATAATAATAATAATAATAATAATAATAATAATAATAATAATAATAATAATAATAATAATAATAATAATAATAATAATAATAATAATAATAATAATAATAATAATAATAATAATAATAATAATAATAATAATAATAATAATAATAATAATAATAATAATAATAATAATAATAATAATAATAATAATAATAATAATAATAATAATAATAATAATAATAATAATAATAATAATAATAATAATAATAATAATAATATAATAATAATAATAATAATAATAATAATAATAATAATAATAATAATAATAATAATAATAATAATAATAATAATAATAATAATAATAATAATAATAATAATAATAATAATAATAATAATAATAATAATAATAATAATAATAATAATAATAATAATAATAATAATAATAATAATAATAATAATAATAATAATAATAATAATAATAATAATAATAATAATAATAATAATAATAATAATAATAATAATAATAATAATAATAATAATAATAATAATAATAATAATAATAATAATAATAATAATAATAATAATAATAATAATAATAATAATAATAATAATAATAATAATAATAATAATAATAATAATAATAATAATAATAATAATAATAATAATAATAATAATAATAATAATAATAATAATAATAATAATAATCCCAAACCTTCCCTTCCCTTCCCAAACCTTCCCTTCCCTTCCCAAACCTTCCTTCCCTTCCCAAACCTTCCCTTTCCTTCCCAAACCTTCCCCTTCCTTCCCCTTCCCCTTCCCCCTTCCTTCCCTTCCCCCTTCCCCCTTCCCCCTTCCCCCTTCCCCCTTCCCCCTTCCCCCTTCCCCCTTCCCCTTCCCCTTCCCCTTTCCCTTCCCCCCCTTCCCCCTTCCCCCTTCCCCCTTCCCTTCCAATTAGGGAGTAATCATTACCTGACGAATTCTCTTTATTTTCTTTCACTTTAACCTTGTTGTGGTGTGGGGTTTGTGGGGTTTTTTTTCCTTTTTTTTCCCCTGGATCAAACCATAGGACCTTGGCCAGAAAAAAACCCCACAACATAAAAAGAGTGAAGGGGGTGACACAAGGAAGGGGAAAAAAAAAGGAAAAAGAAGCTTAGGGAGGGGAAAAAGAAATTTAGGGAGGCAGGGAGAACTTTAGGGAGGGTAAAAAGAGCTCTAGGTGGGGGTAAAAAGAGCTCTAGGTGGGGGTAAAAAGAGCTCTAGGTGGGGAATAAAGAGCTCTAGGTGGGGAATAAAGAGCTCTAGGGAGGGGGTAAAAAGCTTTAAGGAGGAAAAAGTGTAGGGAGGGGAAGAAAGAACTTCAGGGAGGGGGAAAAAAACTTTAGGAAGGGGGGAAAAGGAGCTGTAGGGAGGGGAAGAGGAGCTGTAGGGAGGGGAAAAGGAGCTGTAGGGAGGGGAAAAGGAGCTGTAGGGGGGAAAAAGCTGTAGGGAGGGGAAAAGAGCTGTAGGGAGGGGAAAAGAGCTGTAGGGAGGGGAAAAGAGCTGTAGGGGGGAAAAGAGCTGTAGGGGGGGGGAAAGGAGCTGTAGGGGGAAAGGAGCTGTAGGGGGGGGAAAAGGAGCTGTGGGGGGGAAAGGAGCTGTAGGGGGGGGAAAAGGAGTTGTAGGGAGGGGAAAAGGAGCTGTAGGGAGGAAAAAAGAACTTTAGGCAAGGACAAAAGAAGAACTTCACCATTTCTTAGGGCAGATCTTGGATGATGATTATGATTATGATTGCTCTGTTTTAATCCATGTAGACAGGCTGAGTATTTTAAAAACACTACAGCAAATGGGAATACTTTTCAGTGCTGGCAGTCAGATTTGAAACCAAACCTGGAAGCACTCACCACCCAGTTCGTGGAGCTGCCACTGGAGAAGTGTCCTGAAGCAGGGGGATATTTTTATTGCTTCATAGCTAAATGGTTTTTAATCAAGCAAAACTTGGCAGGTCTTTAAGAAAGAAACAGCAAAACCCCAATCAAACAAAAAAAAAAACAACAACCAAACAACCAATAACAAAACCAGAGAAAAGCCAAATGAAAGCTTTTGGGGTTTGCTTTTATTCACATCTGCCACAAAGTTGCTTAGAGTCTGACCTCTCAGCATCCACTTTTTTGTCTCTGTTCACCACTTCCACTCAGGGCAAGATGGCAAACTTGTTTTTTTATACCTCCTCCTGGTTATTTTAAAGCCCCTTCTGCCATCAAGGAACCTTATCAACTGGCAATGACTTTGTATAGAGAACTTCTAGTAGGAAAACAAGGCAACAAGAAAAAAGATGTATTGGCTGTGTGACAGGTACAATATGTATGCTTTTTTCTCTCTAGTTACTAGCATAAATAAAAGTCATGAAACACCACCACCCCTCCCACCCCACCCCTAGCTCCTCCCCTTCCCCACCCAGGATTTTTTTAATGCATTTAGTTTGGCTTCTCTCCTGTAATTCTGCTCCTCCAAGCCATTGATCTCCAGCCAGGGGTGGCTGTGCTTTGCAAAGACCAGCAGCCAGCAGTGGCAGGAGTTCTTCTGGTGGGTCAAACCTGCCAGGAAGCTCATCCTGAAGGGTATCTCCTGGCCATTTGGTGGGAAAAGGAAGGGATTCCAGAAAGAGAAGGAATTCCTGGTTTTTCCAGCATGTTCACAGGCACTCAAAGCTTGCAGCAGGCTTGGAAGGATGTAGGCTCCAGCTTGAGTCCTTCATGCACTGCCTGTGCTCAGCCAACCTGGTGAACAGAAACCCTGGAAGAGCTTCTTCAGGAGCTTCTTGCCAAGTTCCTGGCCTAGTTTTCAGGAATCTGAGAGGGCTGTGACACACAGAGAGTGTACCTACAGCTTCCCACGTACAATGAAAGCCTCACTGGAGAATCACAGACACAGCAGGTTGGAAGAGACCTTTCATCACCACCCAACCATGGCCCTCAGCACCACATCTCTGTGGCTTTGGAACCCCTTCAGGGATGGGGACTCCACCACTTGCCCTGGGCAGCCTGAGCCAGGCCTGGACAACACTTTCAGGGGACGGATTGTTCCTCATGTCCAACCTGAACCTCCCCTGGGGCAACTTGAGGCCATTTGCTCTTGTCCTGTCTCTTGTTCCTTGGGAGAAGAGCCCAAACCCGGCTCCAGCTTCCTTCCTTGCAGGGCAGTTGTTTCTGTCTTGGGTGTGGAGGCACTGAAGACTTGGGAGCAGTGGCCAGAAATGGACAAATTTTGTTCCTGTTTTCAGTGTTGCCTTCTTCAGACTGACACCTGATGACATCTTGTGAACTCCCAGAGAAAACAGTGTTTTGTTCTTCTCAAGGCCTTTGGCTTAAGCCCTTTCTCCCTCCCCTTTCTCTCCTAACGATCCAGTTTGTTCCTCAGATTCCTGAGGGACACTCAGGAGAGAATTCTGACTCCAGAGAAGCTCCAGCAGCTCCATCCCCAACAGGAAACTTGCTGTGGGGTAAGAAATGCCAGCCCTGGCTGCACACTTCGTGCCAACCTCCCTGGTGGTTGTATTTTTGTGGCTGCCTGTCCTGCAGCTTCTGCTGGGTTCAAGGTGCCTCAGCTTTGGGGAAGAATCCAGCTTTCAGTTCAAGGTGCCTCAGCTTTGGGGAAGAATCCAGCTTTGTGTTCAAGGTGCCTCAGCTTTGGGGAAGAATCCAGCTTCCTGTTGGATGGATTGCTTCTGACAGTGTGTTGTTGATTTGGTGAGGAGTCCATGGGCTGGCTCCTTGCTTTAAAGCTGTGGGATTGCAGGCCGCCTGTCCTGCTGGGCTGGGGCTGCTTCACAGCAAACCCTCTGTATGCCACAGCTTGTGTTTTGGTTGTGCCTGACTTGGATGACAAAAACCCACTGCTCCTGTCTCTAGCTTTTTGTGACAGAAGAATTCAGCTCTTCAGGTGAGGGTTCTTTGAAGATGTTGTAGGAGCCTCCTTAGAGACTGAGATGAACCATTCAGAACAGAACAAGGAAATCAGGTGGAGTGAATTTATCAGGGACAAGAAATCATGGGCTCCACCTCAGGAGAAATCTGGGGATAGCATGAGGCAGTAGAAGAACTGAAATGGCATTAACCTTGCCCACCAGGTGATGGGTTGGAGGGCAGAAGGAGCCACATGCTTAGTTTTTAGCACTCCTTTAACTCCCTTTCTCTGCTGTTCCTCATGCCGAGCTGTAAAAAGCAGTGTGTGATGGATTGGAAGCCCTTCAGGAAGCATCTTTGACAAGTCTTTTGCTATGATGTCTTCTTCTGAGCTTCAGAAAGAGAGACCTGCAGCTACTTGGCAGCTGTGATGATGCCCAGGACCTCCGGAGTGCCAGAATCAGGGCTCCTCTTCACCTCCAAATGCCTCCAGTTTGCCGAATCCAAGAAGTACTCTTTCCTCCCCTGTTTGTTTCACCTGGCAGTGTCTTGCTTCTGGTCATGTTGCCGTGTCTGCTGTGCTGCATTCTGTTGATGAAGTCACTGCCCTGGTGTTTCTCGCCCTCAAAAAAAGCCCTGTGCTGGAGCACTCTGGTTTCACTGTGCTGGAGAGCTGGGATTAGCACCGGAAGGTTCAGGCGGCTTTGGCCGTGTCACTGCTGGCTGGGGCAGCCGGGGCACTTGGAGTGAAAGAGGGGAGAGGGTAGGGGAGGAGACCACCTCCCTGGGATGGGTTAGAAATGCTTACAAGAAGCAGAGGCCATCCACACCCAAGAGCTGATGGTTAGAATTGGTTCTTCTGCACCTGAGGAAAATCTTTGATGTGAGGGTGCTGGAGCAGGCTCCCCAGAGAGGTTGTGGAGTCTCCTTCTCTGGAGAGCTTCCAGCACCCCCGGGCACTGCGCTGCTGGAGCAGGGGAGTTGGACTGGGTGAGCTCCAGAGGTCCTTTCCAACCTGCCACCACGCTGGGATCCTGCAGACCCTTTTCCAGGGTCAGTGAGCAGGAATTGTCAGGATACAAATCACTTCATCAGCGGCTCCAGCTCGGCGCAGACCTGGCTGCTCTATGCAGAGGCAGCCAGAGTGCCAAGGAGGCCAGTCATCTCCTCCAGTCACAGGGCAGACCTGTAGCAGCAGCAGCAGTCACTAAAGCTGTGTCCAACTCCTGTGCCTTACCTTTGAGACCATCTTCCTTCTGGTGGACACTTGTTGAGGGTGGCAGTGTCCTCTCTGTGCGGCTCGGGACCGACTGCCTCAGCTCGTGGCTGGGAACCGCCAGGGCATTCCTGTGCCAGTGTGTGGAGTGGGCAGCTTCTGCCTTGGCACCGTCCACGTGGTGTGCATGTCTTGAGGGGGGTCTTCACTGAGACAGCTTTAACCCCTTCATGGAAGAGGAAGGGCTGTCTCCTTGGCTGGCATTCCCAACCCTGCTGCCAGGGTGGCTTGGGGGTCCCTGGCCAGCTTCCACCCTCTGAAGGTGGCCAGATGGATCTTCCTCTGAAGTGGGATTCAGACCTGGTTTAAGAAATCCTCTTTCCCCCCCCCGCCTTCTCCTGTCAGACCTCATGCTACCTAACATCTGCTGTGGAGAGGTGCTTGGTGCTTAGGGGTTGTCAGGGACACCGTTTTTTGAGAGGTGACTTTCTTCTGTTTGGTTTTGTTTAAACACAGTCCTCTTGCCCTGCTCTGCTGACAGCAAGTGTCCCTGTGGCTGGGAACAGGTCCTCTGAGGACCATGGTGGTGGTCTGGGGACAGATTTGCCTGGCAGAGGGCATGTGTGTCAGCAGTGAGCACTCAGCTTGCTGCCTTTACCCTTGATGATGCAACTGGTCAGCACCTGGGACACGGGCAGGGAGACACGACCCAAAGCAAAGCAGTTCTGCACCGAGCCACGAGGGATCTGCGTGCTGCAGGTATCCCTCTCGGGGTGTCATCCACCTCCCCTGAGCCGTTTCTCCACGGAGTGTCTCTGGAAACACAGCACTGCTGAGGTCCCCGAGGGCCAGCCCGGCTTCTCAGCGCCGCAAAACCCCCCCCCCGGGCGAGCCCCTGGCGTGGGGCAGAGCTCCTCAGCTGCGTTCGGCACAGCCTCCAGAGCTTTCCGAGCCCTGCTGGCTGCTGCTGTGCCTTGCGAGCGCTGACATCGCTCCTAAACCCGGAGCCCCTCCTGCCTGGGCCCTCCCTGCCCCCGCCCAGCCCTTCCCCGCCCCCCCCCCCCCCCTTCCCTGCCCCTCTGCCTGTCTCCCCTGTGGCTTTTTCTGGCGCAGTCTGGTGGCACTGCCGAGTTGTGGTTGAGCCGGGTGAGGGCTGTGCAGCACCCCCGAAAGAGTCGAAACCCAACCCCAAACTCGCCCTGAGAGGGTTGGGGTTTTTTGTTTGTTTGTTTGTTTGTTTTTTAACCGTTTTACTCTTTTTTGGAGCATGGAAGCCTGGTGAAAAGCATTTTTTTCCTTCTTCCAGCCATTGCCTTTTGATAAGTGGTGAAGGAGAATTCCCAGTAGTTCCTTTGTAGCTTCCCTGTCCCGTTTTTCATTAGACCTAGTTTGTGGATAACTTCCTGTAGTTACCTTTCCTCAGATTCTGTAACAGAGTTATGTTTTTGATTAAAAAAGGTAAAGATTCAGCTCTCTGCCTGTTTGCTTTTGTTATTATTAATTATTGTTGCTGCTGCTGCTGTTATTAGTTGTTGTTGTTTCTTCTTCTTCTTCGGGATTATTATTATTACTTTATTGTTGCTGCTGCTATTATTATTATTGGGGTTTTTTCTCCTTCCTCCTTCTTTCTTCCTTCCTTCCTTCCTCCTTCTTCCTTCCTCCCTCCTCCTTCCTTCCTCCCTCCTCCTTCTTCCTTCCTCCCTCCTCCTTCTTCCTTCCTCCCTCCTCCTTCTTCCTTCCTCCCTCCTCCTTCTTCCTTCCTCCCTCCTCCTTCTTCCTTCCTCCCTCCTCCTTCTTCCTTCCTCCCTCCTCCTTCTTCCTTCCTCCCTCCTCCTTCTTCCTTCCTCCCTCCTCCTTCTTCCTTCCTCCCTCCTCCTTCTTCCTTCCTCCCTCCTCCTTCTTCCTCCCTCCTCCTTCCTTCCTCCCTCCTCCTTCTTCCTTCCTCCCTCCTCCTTCTTCCTTCCTCCCTCCTCCTTCTTCCTTCCTCCCTCCTCCTTCTTCCTTCCTCCCTCCTCCTTCTTCCTTCCTCCCTCCTCCTTCTTCCTTCCTCCCTCCTCCTTCTTCCTTCCTCCCTCCTCCTTCCTTCCTCCCTCCTCCTTCCTTCCTCCCTCCTCCTTCCTTCCTCCCTCCTCCTCCTTCCTTCCTCCCTCCTCCTCCTTCCTTCCTCCCTCCTCCTCCTTCCTTCCTCCCTCCTCCTTCTTCCTTCCTCCCTCCTCCTTCTTCCTTCCTCCCTCCTCCCTTCTTCCTTCCTCCCTCCTCCTTCTTCCTTTCCCTCCTCCTTCTTTCCTTCCTTCTTCCTTCCTCCTCCTTCTTCCTTCCTCCCTCCTCCTTCTTCCTCCCTCCTCCTCCTTCTTCCTTCCTCCCTCCTCCTTCTTCCTTCCTCCCTCCTCCTTCTTCCTTCCTCCCTCCTCCTTCTTCCTTCCTCCCTCCTCCTTCTTCCTTCCTCCCTCCTCCTTCTTCCTCCCTCCTCCTTCCTTCCCTCCTCTCCTTCTTCCTTCCTCCCTCCTCCTTCCTTCCTTCCTCCCTCCTCCTTCTTCCTTCCTTCCCTCCTCCTTCTTCCTTCCTCCCTCCTCCTTCTTCCTTCCTCCCTCCTCCTTCCTTCCTTCCTCCCTCCTCCTTCCTTCCTTCCTCCTCCTTCCTTCCTTGCTTCCTTCCTTCTTCTTCCTTCCTTCCTTCCTTCCTTCCTTCCTTCCTTCCTTCCTTCCTTCCTTCCTTCCTTCCTTCCTTCCTTCCTTCCTTCCTTCCTTCCTTCCTTCCTTCCTTCCTTCCTTCCTTCCTTCCTTCCTTCCTTCCTTCCTTCCCTTCCTTCCTTCCTCCCTTCCTCCCTTCCTCCCTTCCTCCTTCCTCCCTTCCTCCCTTCCTCCCTTCCTCCCTTCCTCCCTTCCTCCCTTCCTCCCTCCCTCCCTCCCTCCCTCCCTCCCTCCCTCCCTTCCTCCCTTCCTCCCTCCCTTCCTCCCTCCCTTCCTCCCTCCCTTCCTCCCTCCCTTCCTCCCTCCCTTCCTCCCTCCCTTCCTCCCTCCCTTCCTCCCTCCCTCCTTCCTTCTTCCTTCCTCCCCTCCCTCCTCCTTTCTTCCTTCCTTCCTCCCTCTTCCTTCCTTCCTCCTTCCTTCTTTCTTCCTTCCTTCCTTCCTCCTTCTTTCTTCCTTCCTTCCTCCCTCCTTCTTTCTTCCTTCCTTCCTCCTCCTTTCTTTCTTCTTCCTTCCTTCCTCCTCCTTTCTTTCTTCTTCTTCCTTCCTTCTGTTATTATTCATTATGAGGGTGCTCCGTTGCACCCTGGGACTCTGCTGGGATTCCTTGGAGCAAATATACATCAGTTGCAAATTACACCATTAATGCCCAAGAAGCTGCTGGGTCTCTCCAAAATGACTGCTCTCCTCCTACTCTGCCCTGGGGAGACCTCACCTGGAATGTTGCATCCAGCTCTGGGCTCCCCAGCTCAGGAGGGACAGGGATCTGCTGCAGAGAGCCCAAGGCAGGGCTGCAAGGATGCTGAAGGGACTGGAGACTGCCTGGGCAGGAGAGGCTGAGAGCCCTGGGGCTGTTGAGTCTGGAGAGGAGAAGGCTGAGAGGGAGCTGATCAATGTCTCTCAAGAGCTGAGGGCTGGGGGGCAGGAGGGAGGGGCCAGGGCCAGGCTCTGCTCAGCTGCCCCCTGGCACAGGCCGAGGGGCAGTGGATGGAAAGTGCAGCCCAGGAGGCTCCAGCTGAAGAGGAGGAGGAAGTTGTGCCCTGTGAGGCTCCCAGAGGCCTGCAGCAGGCTGCCCAGAGAGGTTGTGGAGTCTCCTTCTCTGGAGCCTTCCCAGCCCTGCCTGGATGTGCTCCTGTGTGACCTGTGCTGGAGTCTTCTGCTCCTGCTCTGGCAGGGGGCTTGGGCTGGGTGATCTTTGGAGCTCCCTCCCAACCCCTGACATCCTCTGACCTGTGATTATTGTTATTTATTATTAGTCTATTCATTTCTTGCTCTGCACAGCTTTAAGCCTGCTCCTGCTCTGCTCCCTGCAGTTGAAAGTCTGAAGGTGCCTGTGGGAGAGCTCTCTGGGCCTCTCAAGGGTCTCATGGCACAGGGCCTTTGGCTGGTGGAATGTTTGGGCTGCAGGGCAGGGCCTGGCACGCTTCAGCAGTCAGGATTTCTCTAACTGGATTTGCTGAATCAGGTTTAGCAGGGAGTGTGTCACAGAACGCTTGAGGTAGTGAAGGCAGCTCCAGAGCTCACCCAGTCCAAGCCCCTGCACTCAGCAGGGACATCCTCCCCCGGAGCAGGTCACCCACAGCCCTCTCCAGCCTCACCTTCAGGATCTCCAGGGATGGAGTCCCCAGCCACCTCCCTGGGCAACCTGCTGCAGTGTTCCAGCAGCCTCAGACTGTCCAAAGAGCAGAGGTTCTCCAACCCCCTGAGCATCTTTATGGCCTCCCCTGGACCCTCTTCATCAGCTACAACTCAACACTCCTGTGTTGAGTTTCAAACCCTTGCCCCTGTTCCTATCCCCACAGCCCCTCTGAACAGTCCCTCCCCAGCCTGCCTGTAGGTCCCCTGCAGATACTGAAATGCAGCTCTGAGGTCTGCCTGGAGCCTTCTCTTCTCCAGGCTGAACAGCTCGAACTCAGCCTGTCCACGTAGCAGAGGTTCTCCAGACCCCTGATCATCTTTGTGGCCTCCTCTGGACCTGCTCCAGCAGGTCCATGTCCCTCTTTGTCTGGGACCTCATAGCTGGACAAAATACTCCCAAGTGAGGTCCCACCAGAGCATAGCAGAGGAGCAGGATCCTCTCTCCAGCTCTGGCCACACTGCTTTGGATGCAGCCCAGGCTGCCCTTGGCCTCCTGTGCTGCCAGTGCCCAGTGCTGGCTCCTGCCCAGCTCCTCCCCCACCAGCACCCCCAAGGCCTTCTCCTCAGGGCTGTTCTCAAGCTCATCACCCCCAGCCTGGATGGATGTCAAGGGCTGCCCTAACCCAGGTGCAGGACCTTGCACTTTGCCTGACTGAACCTCATGAGGCTCTCCTCAGCTCAGCTCTCCAGCCTGCCCAGGTCCCTGGGGATGGATCCTGTCCCTCAGTCTTCTCACCTGCACCACTCAGCTGGGTGTCCCCCGCAGACCTGCTGAGGGTGCCTCAACCTCACTGTCTATAGACTGATGAAGAGATTGGGCAGCACTGGTCCCAGCACAGACCCCTGAGGGACACCACTCGGCACCCAGCTCCATCTGGACACTCCTTGAAAGGCCACAAAAAGGTCTTCCTGGAACCTTCTCCAGGCTGAACCACCCGGAGAGGTGGTAGGTGCCAAAAACATTCTCTGTGCCTCAAGTCCCTGCCAGCCTCACCCAGAGCCTGGCTGGGGGTTGATGCAGCTCCCAGGCCCCACTCACACCCTGGGGGTCCTGCTCCCCAGGAGCCACACACAGCTGGGAGGGGGCTGTGCTGTCAGGTGTCACCTCCCCAGGCACTGTGACCCTTCCTCAATGGGCTCCTGGGTTAATGGTGTTCACACTTGGCTGCAGCAGCAATTGTAGGCAGCAGGTGGCCAAGGGGGCTGTGGGGCCCCTGCCCTGCTCTGGGTGTTCCACAGCTCCTGGGGGCCAGGGGCACACCTGGCTTTGTGCTTCTCCACCTGCTGGAGGAGGGGACCCCAGCCTGGCACAAGCAGCTGTGGACATCCTAAACCCTGCAGTTAGAGTTCTGGGGGCTGTCCTGGAGGTTTCTGGGGGTGTGGTGGCCCCCAGCTGCTCCTGCAGAGGCTGCTGTGGGCAAGGGTGATGCCACGCAGCTGTGTGCCCTCACAAGCCTTCAGGGACTCACCAGGAGGAGAAGCATCTGTGTTGTGAGGGTGCTGGAGGGCTGGAGCAGGCTGCCCAGAGTAGAGTGTCCTGGTGTGGAGAGCTTCCAACCCCCTGGGCACTGTGCTGCTGTGCAGCTGCTGTGGGTGCCCTGCTGGAGCAGGGGTTGGACTGGGTGAGCTCCAGAGCTCCCTTCCCTCCTGTGGCTGCTCTGGCATGGGGACAGCTGCCACCAAAGCCATCCTGAGCCAGTGACCACAGCAGCTCCTTGGTGATGTCCTGGTGGCTGTGACCCCATCCCACCCCTCGTGTGTTCCTCATGCCTGGGTCAAGAGGGGGTCTGCTCTTCCCGAGGGTCTGGAGAACATCCCCACGCCCAACCTGCTGCCATCTGCCCTTTCCCCGGGCACACTGGGATGACTCAAGCACAGGGTCACCATCCTGGTGTGGTGCTGAGGCCCCTGGCTGTGCCCTGGTTGAGGTTTCAGGCTGCAGTGCAGTGCTGGACGCCTGGTGACCTCCCGGGTGGGTGCCACTAGATGTCCTTAGTGCTCCATCAGGCAGGGACCCTCCTCTGCTGGGTGGGGGCAAAGGGGTCCAATACAATACAATACAATACAATACAATACACCAGGTTGGAAGAGACCTTCAAGATCATCGCGTCCAACCCATCAAACAATCCAACCCACCCAACAACTAGACCATACAGCCAAGCACCCCATCAAGTCTTCTCCTGAACACCTCCTGTGAAGGTGACTCCACCACCTCCACGGGTAGCCGATTCCAATGGGCAATCACTCTCTCCGTGTAGAACTTCTTCCTAACATCCAGCCTAAACCTGCCCTGGCGCAGCCTGAGACTGTGTCCTCTTGTTCTGGTGCTGGATGCCTGGGAGAAGAGGCCAACCTCTGCCTGGCTACAACCTCCCTTCAGGTAGTTGTAGAGAGCAATAAGGTCACCCCTCAGTCTCCTCTTCTCCAGGCTGAGCAACCCCAGCTCCCTCAGCCTTTCCTCATAGGGCTTGTGTTCCAAACCCTCACCAGCTTTGTTGCCCTTCTCTGGACACGTTCCAGCAAGTCAACATCCTTCCTAAACTGAGGGGCCCAGAACTGGACACAGGACTCAAGGTGTGGCCTAACCAGTGCAGTGTACAGGGGCACAATGACCTCCCTGCTCCTGCTGGCCACACTCTTCCTGATGCAGGCCAGGATGCATTGGCCTTCTTGGCTGCCTGGGCACACTGCAGGCTCATGTTCAGCCTACAATCAACCAGTACCCCCAGGTCCCTCTCTGCCTGGCCACTCTCCAGCCACTCTGACCCCAGCCTGTAGCACTGCCTGGGGTTGCTGTGGCCAATGTGCAGAATCCGGCACTTGGATGTGTTAAATCTCATGCCATTGGACTCTGCCCATCTGTCCAGCCTGTCGAGGTCCTCTGCAAGGCCTCTCTGCCCTCCAGCAAATCAACTGCTGCCCCCAGCTTGGTGTCATCTGCAAATTTACTGATGATGGACTCAATGCCCTCATCCAGATCATCAATAAAGATGTTGCAGAGCATGGGGCCCAGTACTGATCCCTGGGGCACACCACTAGTGACAGGCCGCCAGCTGGATGTGGTGCCATTCACCATTACTCTCTGGGCTCGGCCCTCCAGCCAGTTCCTAACCCAACGCAGTGTGATCCTGTCCAAGCCATGGGCTGCCAGCTTGGCCAGGAGTTTGCTGTGGGGAACGGTGTCAAAGGCCTTGCTGAGGTCCAGGTAGACCACATCCACAGGCCTCCCCACATCCACCAGGCGGGTCACCTGATCATAGAAGGAGATCAGGTTGGTCAGGCAGGACCTGCCCCTCCTAAATCCATGCTGGCTAGGCCTGAGCCCCTGGCCATCCTGTAAGTGCTGTGTGATCGCACTCGAGATGAGCCGTTCCATAATCTTGCCTGGCACTGAGGTCAGGCTGACAGGCCTATAATTCCCTGGCTCATCCAACTGGCCTTTCTTGTGGATGGGCACCACGTTGGCAGCTTCCAGTCTTCTGGGACCTCTCCAGTGAGCCAGGACTGCTGAAAAATGATGGAAAGTGGCTTGGACAGCTCATCTGTCAGCAATCTCAGCACCCTAGGATGGATCCCATCCGGTCCCATGGCCTTGTGGGGGTCCAAGCGGCTCAGTAGATCTCTAACTTCCTCTTGGAGCAGTGGGAAACTATGCAGCTCTCTGGCTCCTTCTGCCAGCTCTGCAGGCCAGCTGTCTGGAAGACGTTCTGCCCTGCTAGTGAAGACTGA
>JAWKAJ010000250.1:0-19973 GCA_033816785.1 Picus viridis
TTTTCTTCGTTCAGTTACATGTTGCAAATTTAGCATTTAAGTGTAAGGCAGAATACATCAATTTATTTAGGATAAGTTTATCTGGGGAGTTTTCTCCTGATCATACATGGAGGTCATACATAGTTTAGAATTTTTGTTGCTTTAGTGAACATTGAGTCTTATTTGCTTGATCTGTCCCATTTATTAGGTGTCTGTGATGATTTTTGGAAAGGAACCTGATTCTGTGGTGCTGATGTTGTATTCATGCACAGGTACATCTCTATCCTAAGTAAGAGTCTGCTTTCCTGATTGATATGACATGAAAATAGTATTGTGTAGTCCTCAAAAGGGCAAGAAGGAAGACCTGGGCAGCTGCAGACTGGTCTTCTTCACCTCCCTCCCTTGAAAGGTGATGAAGAAGCTGATTCAGAAGACCATCTCTAACCACATGAAAGAAAAGAAGGTTATCATGAGTAGCCAGCATGGATTTACTAAGCAGAAATCTTGCTTGACTAATCTGATAGCCTACAAATGCATGACCAAATGGGTAGATGAAAGTATAGCAGTGGAGATTGTCTATTTTGACTTCAGCAATGTTTTTGATACCATGTCCTATAACATCCTCACAGGTGAAAACAAAAGTGGGTTAGATGATCAGACCTTGAGGGCTTAGTAACAGAGTTCAAAGTTGTGATCAGTAGTACAGAGTCCAGTTGGAGATCTGTGGCCAATGGTGTTACCCAGGGATCACTACTGGGTCCAGTTTTGTTCGATATTTTCATCAATGACCTCTATGAGGGAATAGAATGTATCCTCATCAAGCTCACTGATGACGCAAAACTGGGAGAGGTGGTTTATACACCAAAAGGCTATGCTGCCGTCTAATAAGATATGGACAAGCTGAAGGGCTGAGTGAAGGCAGAGCTAGTGAAGTTCCATAAGGACAAGTATAGAGTCCTGCATCTGGGGAGGAATAACACTCAGGTACCAGTACAGGGGTCATCCTGCTGGAAAACAGCTCCATGGAGAAAGACCTTGGAGTTCTAGTGCACAGCAGTTTCCATGGACCAGCAATGTGCCCTTGTGGCCAGAAGGGCCAATGGCATCCTGGGGTGCATCAAGAAACCTGTGTCCAGCAGGTCTAAAGACGTACTCCTTCCCCTCTACTCTGCCCTGGTGAGACCACACCTGGAATACTATGTCCACTTTTGGGCAGCCCATTTCAAGAGAGACAGGGATCTACTGGACAGAGTCCAATGGAAACCTGAGAGAGTGGTTGGGGAACTTGAACATCTCTCCTATGAAGAAAAATTGAGAAAATTGGAGCTGTTTAGTCTATAAATATCTCAGGGGGTGGGTATCAAGATGAAGGTGATGATCTCTTTTTGGTGGTGCTCAGTGATATGACAAGTAAGTGGTAAAAGCTGAAACACAGGAAGCTCTACCTTAACATGAGGAGAAACTGTTTTACAGTGAGGGTGATGGAACACTGGAACAGGCTGCCCAGAAGTTGTGGAGTCTCTTTCTCTGGTGATTTTTCAAAACCTGCCTGGATGAGTTCCTGTGTGGCTTGTCTTAGGTGATCTTGTTTTATCAGGGTGGTTGGACTGGGTGGTCTCTAGAAGTTCTTCCAACCCTAACATTCTGTGATTTTGTGTAATTTGTTCACATTATTCTAAGGACATTAAACAAATTAGGAAAGCCTTGCATGAGTTTGGTATCTTTGAATTTTCTCTAGATTTCTACATGTTTGGAAGCTGGAATAATATAGGAATTTCTGTATGAAATAAGCCATCCAATAATCAGATCTATTAATAAAATTTGATTGTCAGTAATCATGACAGCCTATGAATAAGTGTATAATTGTTTCACCTGTGACCCTCAAATGTTCAGCATACAGAAGGTAACTTTTGTAGACAGTACCAATATAGAGTATAAGCCATAGAATTATCTCATACACTAGCTCCAAAAGCGGACAAAATAGTATGTTCGTCTATTGATGTAACTATTGGAATGCATAAACCCAAACAACAGGTGTTAAGTTCTTACCATCACAGGATACAATATTGATGACATTTCAGGACTGGAGTTCAAAAAGGTGAGATGTATGGTTTCCATCAGGAAGGAAAACCCAAAGCAATTTTGTATATTCATTGCATTTTGTTGTAGATTGTAGTTTTGCTTGTAGCTCACAGTTTCTTCTTCAAGCTGATAGTCTGTAAATTTCATGTTAGGTATCTTTCAACCATATTGGGGGAAAAAAATCTGACTTCAAGAATTCAGAACTGATCTTTCTTATATTCTCTATCAACTTCATAGCTCTTTCCAAATACCTACCTAAAAGACACGTAAGTAAGGTAGATCCACATATTGTTATTAGTTTTATGCTGGGAACATGATTTTTTTTTTACTTGAATAAATGGGTACCACTATCAATGCTGCCAAAAATGCTTGGTGTAGAGTATATAACTGTTTCATTTATATACTCTCAAGAGTATCCAGAGCTTTGTTGTGACACCACCAAATGTTTCTATATACAATTTCCTATCTCAGATGTCTGTCTTTGGAAAGCTCCATAGTGGTAATACAGAACAAATAAAGGAGTTTTGTCAAGGCCTGATAGGGGTTTAATGTCATGACTCAGTACAAAATCATACAGAAATATACACCTGGATCTCAAATGCATTCTTTACATTTTGAGAAGTAATAACCATGACTAATTCAGTCAGCTTAAAAGCTTCGCTGAGGCAGCTCACTGTTCCTAGTTCAAAAGCGTGCTTAGACACGGTGAGTTTGAAATTAGCTGCACACAGTACATAATTATTTTCATATCATATGGCAATGGTTTATCCTATAGGAGTGTATCAAAATTATTTAAGTTGAGAAGTAGTCTGAAACAATCTGTCTTAGGGTAATTTAGGTAAATGAGGATGAGTAGTGTTGTGACGGAACAAATAAGTCCTTCAGAAATGTAGAGATTTCATGGATGTAGAATTTGAGTGTTCTAGCACTGTGTTATTGTATCATTTTTAATAAACCCAGATTCTCATCAGAGTGTTTTAGACTGACTAACTATCATCCTAATCATCATACTGATTCCATCTGGGAAGAAAAACTTCTGCCCTGCAATAATTGAATTCAAGCAGAGTAAATCCATGTATATCTGAAAAATACTGCAGATGTGTAACTTGCAGGGAAAAGTCCAGTAGTTTATGAGATTGAAGATAACACTTCTAGCCCCTACCCCAGAAAATAAAATATATAAAAAAAAAAGGCAACTAGTTTACATGCAAATTATGTATCTCCTGCAAAAATGGTAAAATAACTGATTTTGTTTCAAATTCTGATGCACGCCCTCAGTCTTACTTTTTATTTCTGCAGAAAACTACTTACAGGGTATTCTCTGTGCAACTCTGATGTATAGGATGTATCTTGTATTATGCTATGTGAAAGTCTGAAACTCAGAGTAAGATCACTAGACAATTGATATTCCAAATTAAAAAAAATTAAGTACTATTTGTCCTTCCTTACTGCACCTCTGAACATGTGACAAAACAAAGTAACTAGCACAGGCAATTTCTAAATGGAAGTTAATCTTATAGAACATTTTATAGAATATGTGTCAGTATAAGTTTGGGACTGACCTGTAGGAGAGCAATGAAGGGGAAAAGGATGTGGGGGACCTGGTGGATTTGAGGTTGACCATGGCTCTCGTGGCCAAGAAGGCCAATGCCATTCTGGGGTGTATTAGAAGGGGTGTGGTCAGTAGGTCGAGAGAGGTTCTCCTTCCCTTCTACTGTGCTCTGGTGAGGCCACATCTGGAGTATAGTGTCTCGTTCTGGACCCCTCGCTTCAGGAAGGACAGGGAACTGCTTGAAAGACTCCAGTACAGAGCCACAAAAATGATTAAGGGAGTGGAATATCTGCCTTATGAGGAGAGACTGAGGGAGCTGGGGTGCTTTAGTTTGGAGAAAAGGAGCCTAAAGGCTGACTTCATCAATTTTTAGAATGTATAAAGGGTGAGTACCAAGCTCTTCCCAGTGATGCCCAAAGGACAATGTGTGTAAGTTGAGGCATAGGAAGTTCCAAGGAAACATGAAGAAATGTTTTTTTTTTCATTTTGAGAGTGATGGAACACTGGAACAGGATGCCCAGGGGGGTTGTGGAGTCTCCCTTTCTGGAGATATTCAAGATCCACCTGGATGCATTCCCGTGTGACCTGGTACAGGTGATCCTGCTCTGGCAGGAGGATTGAACTAGATGATCTTCCAAGGTCCCTTCCAACTCCTAATATTCTGTCATTCTGTGATTTTTGTGCATCCTTTTCTCAGTTGTTTGACTGTTGCCCTATTTCTAGGCCACTCTTTTAAAATAATTATCTATTTCCCTTGCTTTTGTGATAAGAGGCAGATTTTTGCTCCGGATATTGTAACACTCATGAAACAGGAACAGTGTTGTAACCAAAGCTCGTGGCACTATCAATTTAGATAGCTTTCTAATTATGTCTTTATAATCTCTTATATTTCTGGAATTAAAGAAAAAAATAATCTCTTGTACATTCATCCTGGTTGCATATTAGAACCACAAACATTAAAAAAATCAGAAATAAATCAATATAGGTGGACTTACGTAGCCACAACATGCTGTTAATTGGGCAGTGCACTTTATGCGTCTTTAGAGCGTAGAACCATAGAATCATAGAATCAATAAGGTTGGAAAAGACTTCAAGAGTCATCAAGTCCAAACTGTCACCCAAGATCTCATGACTATTAAACCATGGCACCAAGTGCCACGTCCAATCCCCTCTTAAACACCTCCAGGGATGGTGACTCCACCACCTCCCTGGGCAGCCCCTTCCTATGGCTAACAACTCTCTCTGTGAAGAACTTTCTCCTCACCTTGAGCCTAAACTTCCCCTGGCACAGCTTGAGACTGTGTCCTCTTGTTCTGGTGCTGGTTGCCTGGGAGAAGAGACAAACCCTTTCCTGGCTACAACCTCCCTTCAGGTCGTTGTAGACAGCAATGAGGTCTCCCCTGAGCCTCCTCTTCTCCAGGCTAAACAATCCCAGCTCCCTCAGCCATTCCTCATAGGGCCTGTGCTTGAGGTCTCTCACCAGCCTCTTTGCCCTTCTCTAGACATGTATTAAGACAGTATAATTATTGTGGGGTTTTTTTGTGTGTCTTATGTTAAATGAATGTCTGATTAAAAAAGCACATTTTCATACTCTATAATACATACTTACAGAAATATTTTGATGTATTTGTAAAGATAAAAAACAAGCAACACTGCAAAAGAAACTAAACAGTGTAACCAAGTTTTTTGTCTTAATTCTTGTGGAATTTGTGTGAAAATAATCTAAGAAAAATATCTCCCAATATGGGTTTAATAAATCTTGCTTATTCTGACAACAAGTAAAACATTTAATTTGTCATAAACATTTTTGATGAATGTTTATTTCAAATTGTAGGGGGAAAAAAGCATTAGACATTATTCAGAACTGCAAATTTAAGGAACAACTTATCAAGAGGCATTTATCCTCACTAGTATGTGAGTGAACCAATTAAAATTCCAGCAGCATCTGTTAGTAAGAGGAATTGCCTACTTTAGTGTCTTTGTAGGCCTATGAAAAAAAATTGCTGAAACAAAGAGAAACTGTCTTTCAAATTCAAGAAAACTTATTTCATCACGTCTATAAATTGTATCAGGTCAGAGTATGCCCCAAATCCATGAGTTTTATATAAGATGCATGGGCTGATTTGTTGCTACAAAAATAATATAACTGTTAGCATTTCACACTGATCTTGCAAACTTGATGTAGCTGAAATGTGTCCTAAATTTGTCTAACATTGCAGGTAACAGTTAAAAAAAGGTATATGGAAATCTTTTGCCTCAGTTTATCTCCTCTGCTTTTAAGGATCTCTGGTGCAATCAACTTTAAATTCTCTGCAATTCTGTGTATAAAAATGGTCTCTGGAAACAAGATGCTGAAGCAAAGGACTCTAAAAACTTGGTCAGAGTGTTTGCTCTGAAGAACACACATAACTACACCAGCTGTCATGAAATAAAGCTTCTATCAAGCTGCTGTAATCTGGTTGAGACAGCGACATCATAACTGGCTTGTCTGCATCCTGTTCAGATCTTTAAACAGAATGTGAACATTGCAAATAGTTATTTTGTAAAAGTGCCATAGTAATCTTTGTAACCTGCCTAGTTTAGAAGAGACATATATACTTTCTGTATTACTTGAAAGCATGTTAAACTGATATTAAACATCTTAGAAAGCAAATGTAAGAATGACAAATTTTATTTAAAACAAGAGCACTTCAAAGGCAAGTGTAATGATGTGAAAATATTCAGACTGTATTTTAGGGAAATTAATCAAAATAGCTGTTAGCTGCTTCCTATTCACAAATACTTCCCCTGCATCCCCCCCCCCCCCCCAAAAAAAAAAAAAAAAGATGATAATCGCAAGGACAGGAAATTAGTTTTTAGATGGAACAATTAAAGATCAATTTTGACAATCACAGAAAAGCATCCAAGGCTCTAGAGATATCATTCATTCCTCAATATTATTAATTAGAGATAAAAAGTAATATAATATTTAATTAGCTGTAGAACTGCTTTGTATTTTCTATGCATAAAAAAAGATCAGTATGAAATATTGTCATGTGCTATACAAAATATATTTTAAATTAATATGTTTAGCTGTGACTATGTTGCTAGTAAGTTGTATTTTAGTCTGCAGTATAGACATCATTTGGCAAGAATATAACTTTATATAAATATTTCAGAAAAAAAAAAAATGCGACAAACCGTAAATGGGCAAAACATGAAGTCTTTTGTGAACCCCAAATTTGAAACTATGGAAAGTGCATCCTTTTTGTACAAATGACCCAGATAGTTGTGTGTAGGTGTAGATATTGTAATCATAATCATGGTCCCTGAAGGGTATTCTGCAGTGAACCACCAAGAGGCTTGAGCATATTCTGAATGTGAAAATTAAGTATTTTAAGGGCTTTGCAATGAATCCCGAATACAAGATTTAATTCTCAAAAGCTTAGTCTTGTGCTTAAATACTTAAAAATTATGACATCAGTAAACCATTATTATTGCCTTTCTAGGGATCATCTCTCCAAGGTGCTGAATAAAGTGTCACTTATACAACAAAGCTTTAAAGCATGTGCCCAGCCACATAACACCTTGGAGAATAAAGCCTTAAGTGATCCTTTCCCCTTTCCGCTTTGTAAGTTCACCACCCACAGTGGTCGGTTTCTATTTTGGCAAATAGCACACAACGTTCGACATTTTGATTTCCAGTCTCAGAAAGACTAAAAGGACAAAAGTGCATGGAAAAAGGAAACCATTTTGAAAAGAGTGTCTATTTTCACTTTAGTCTGTAAATCTAGTTAAATCTGGTTTAAAAGGTGAAAAGATAAGAAAAGAAAATTTCTTAATGCGCTGCAGGAAAGAGTTAATTCATAAAAATTTTGCTGGTTTTGATGTTTGTCATTTCATTTGAAAAGGCTCTCCTGTTTTCAAGGATATAAACCCCACTTTTTTGTTTATTATTATTAGTATTCACATTCAAGTACTATTTAATTCAGAGAAACAGCAGCTCTTAGAATCACTAGAACTCACAAACTACACATTTCTTTATGACCTTGAATGGAGACCTTAATGCTGTCTACAACTACCTGAAGGGAGGTTGTAGCCAGGTGGGGGTTGGTCTCTTCTCCCAGGCAACCAGCACCAGAACAAGAGGACACAGTCTCAAGCTGCACCAGGGGAGGTTTAGGCTGGATGTTAGGAAGAAGTTCTTCATGGAAAGAGTGATTGGCCATTGGACTGGGCTGTCCAGGGAGGTGGTGGAGTCACCATCACTGGAGGTGTTTAAGAAGAGGCTGGATGGGGTGCTTGGTGTCATGATTTATTTGATTAGTGTTGGATGATAGGTTGGACTTGATGATCTCAAAGGTCTTTTCCAATCTGATTACATCTTTTCTATTCTGTCTCATAGTACATCTCCATTTCCCAGTCAACTATATAGGAATATGCAAGTGTGTCTACTGGTTCAGCAGCAGGAAAAGGAAAATGAGGTGGGGCCTGGTGGCAAAGGGTATAGAAATGAAAGATGCCTTCTTAATGCCTTCTTAATGCCTTCTTCACTTATGTCATCACTGAAAAAACCTGTTTTCAGCAATCCTATTTGTCTGCCATCACTGGGAAAATCTGAAACAAGAAAGACTTAACCTTGGTGAAGGAGGATCACATTAGACATGTTTATGTAAACTGGATATACACAAATTACTGAGACCTGATAACATGCACCCATGACTGCTGAGGGAGCTGGGTGATGTTGCTTGATGAGGTGAACCCAGAAGTGCTGAGGGAGCTGGCAGAAGACATTGATGAGATGGTCTCCATCATCTTTGAAAGGTTCTGGAGAATAAGAGAGGTGCCTGACAACTGGAGGAAAGCCAGTATCAGTCCAGTCTTCAAAAAGGGCAAGATGGAAGGCCCAGGAAATTACAGACCAGTAACCTCACCTCCATTACTGCCTGTGGTGGTTTGGAATTTCCCACTACATTAATTAAAGCATGGCTCACTTGGTCAGGAAGCAAATGGAAGCTGTATTTACAAAGCAAAAACTACACTCTACAATGAAATGCAATGAATATGTACAAATATACAGTATTTACAATACTATACAGGTATTTACAATCAGAAAACAGCACGGAAATCCTCTGTACCCCTTCTGGTATCCCAGAAGGAGCGGGGAAACTGCTCTGCTCTCCCCTACCCTCTCTCCCCTTTCCCCCTATAATTTGAAGAAAATAATAGAGACATTAAGAGGAATGTTAGTTCTTATCTGCAAGGTCAGTTAGCAGCAATTAAATCCTCCCCAGGCGAGCAGAAAAAGCGAAACAGCCAAAGAAAGAAAGGAATTAAGTGGAACGTGAGAAATTGCTAGGGTACATCTTGCACATCTGGCCAATGAAATTCATTTAGAATAACCTTTTGTTTTCCTTCTTACACCCAATTGTGAATTGTTTATTTCTGCTCAAAATCTGCAGCTAACTTTTAAAGGCACAGCCTAAAACTGCCACACTGCCACACCTCCATTACCAGAAAGATGATAGAACAGTTTGTTCTGGGTGTAATCTCAAAGCATGTAGAGGAAAACTAATCAACATGTATTCAACAATGGGAAGTCATGTCTGACTAATCATAGAATCATGGAATCAGCCAGGTTGGAAAAGCCCTCAGACATCATCAAGTCCAACCTCTTACCCAATACCTAACACCTCATGACAAGTAAACCATGGTTCCAAGTGCCATGTCAAATCCTTTTTGAACACCTCCAGGGACAGGGAATCCACCACCTCCCTGGGCAGCCCATTCCAATGGCCAATTACTCCTTCTGTGAAGAACTTTATCCTCACCTTGAGCCTAAACTTCCCCTGGCGCAGCTTGAGACTGTATCTTCTTTTTCTGCCACAACCCCAGCTCCCTCAGCCTCTCCTCATAGGGCTTGTGCTCAAGACCTCTCACCAGCCTCGTTGCCCTTCTCTGGACTTGTTCAAGAGTCTCAATGCCCTTCTTAAATTGAGGAGCCCAGAACTGGACACAGTACTCAAGGTGTGGCCTAACCAGTGCTGGAGCACCTCTCCTATGAGGACAGACTGAAGGAGTTGGGGCTGTTCAGTCTGGAGAAGAGAAGGCTCCAAGGTGACCTCATTGTGGCCTTTCAGTATCTGAAGGGGGCCTACAGGAAGGCTGGGGAGGACTTCTCAGGCTATTAGGTAGTGATAAGACTAGGGGGAATGGAATGAAGCTGGAGGTAGGGAGATTCAGGCTAGATGTGAGGAAGAAGTTCTTCCCCATGAGAGTGGTGAAGGCCTGGAATGGGTTATCCAGGGAGGTGGTTGAGGCCCTGTCCCTGGAGGTGTTTAAGCCCAGGCTGGATGAGGTTCTGGCCAGCCTGATCTAGTGTGGGGTGTCCCTGCCCATGGCAGGGGGGTTGGAACTAGATGATCCTTGTGGTCCCTTCCAACCCTGACTGATACTATGATACTATGAGTACAGGGGCAGAATGACTTCCCTGCTCCAGCTGGCCAATCTTATAGCCTTCTATGAGAACATGACTGGATGGATGGGTAGATGAGGGAAGGGCAGTAGATGTTGTCTACTTTGACCTCAGAAAGGCTTTTGACTTTGTCTCCCACAGCATACTCACTGGCAAGCTTAGGAAGTGTGGATTAGATGAAGGCCAGTACGGTGGATTGATAGAGCTCAGAGGGTTGTGGTTAGTGGCATAGAGTCTAGCTGGAGGTTCATAACAAATAGTGTTCTCCATGGGTCAGTACTGGGTCCAGTCCTGTTCAATGTATTCTTCAGTGACACTGATGAAGTGGTAGGACATACCTTTGGCAGGTTTGCTGATGACAGAACTGGGAAGAGTGACTGACACACCAGAAGGCTGTGCTGCAATTCAGTGAGCCCTGGACAGGGTGGAGAAATGGGCAGGGAGTAACGTTGTGAAGTTTAACAAGGGCAAGTGTAGGGTACTGCATCTAGGGAGAAACAACCAAATATATCAGTACAGGTTAGTGGATGACCTAGTGGAATAGAATTAACCAGGCTGGAAAAGACCTTTGAGTTCACCAAGTCCAACCTATCACCCAACACCATCTAATCAGCTAAACCATGGCAACAAGTGCCTCATCCAGTCTCTTCACTTCCAGTGAGTGCTGTTGGGCAAAAGGATGATCAGGAGCCAATAATGTCCCTTTGTGGCCAAGAAAGCCTATGATCACTAGAACATCTGTCTTATGAAGAAAGGTAGAGGGACTTGTGGATTTTTAGCGTCAAGAAGAAAAGACAGGAGAGGATCTTATCAATGCTCATAAATACTTAAAGACTGGGTGTTGGGAGGATGGGGTCAGTCTATTTTCAGCGGTGTCCAGTGACAGGACAAGAGGTAACAGGCACAAACTTTAACATAGGAAGTTCCATCTAAACATGAGGGCATTAGAGTAGTGGAACAGGTTGCCCAGAGAGGTAGTGTAGTCTCCTTCTGTGAAGAATTTAAAACCAGGTTGGAAAAGACCTTTGAGATCATGGAGTCCAACCTGTCATCCAACACCATCTAATCAAGTAAACCATGGCACCAAGCACCCCATCCAGTCTCTTCTTAAACACCTCCAGTGATGGTGACTCCACCACCTCCCTGGGCAGCACATTCCAATGGCAAATCACTCTTTCTGTGAAAATTTTCTTCCTAACATCCATCCTGGCACAGCTTGAGACTGTGTCCTCTTGTTCTGGTGCTGACTGCCTGGGTGAAGAGACCAACCCCCACTTGTCTACATCGTCCCTTCAGGTAGTTGTAGACAGCAATGAGGTCTACCCTGAGCTTCCTCTTCTCCAGGCTAGGCAACTCTAGCGCTCTCTGCCTCTCCTTATAGGGCTTGTGCTTGAGACCTCTCAGCCAGGATGCCATTGGCTTTCTTGGCCACCTGTGCACACAACTGGCTCATGTTTAGCCTACTACCGACCAGCACCCCCAGGTCTCTTTCTGCATGACTGCTCTCCAGCCACTCTGACCCCAGCCTGTAGCACTGCATGAGGTTGTTGTGGCCAATGTGTAGAACCTGGCACTTAGATGTGTTAAATCTCATGCCGTTGGATTCTGCCCTTCTGTCCAGCCTGTCGAGGTCTCTCTGCACAGATCTTCTACCCTCTAAGAGATTAACACCTGCCCCCAGCTTGGTGTCATCTGCAGATTTACTGATGATGGACTCAATCCACTTGCCCAGATCATCAATAAAGATATTGAACAGGATAGGTCCCAGCACTGATTCCTGGGGGACACCACTAGTGACTGGCTGCCAGCTGGATGTGGCACCATTCACCATCACTCTGTGGGCTTGGTCCTCCAGCAAGTTCCTAACCCAGCACAGAGTGCTGCTGCCCAAGCCACGGGCTGCCAGCTTGGTCAGGAGTTTGCTGTGGGGGACGGTGTCAAAGGCCTTGCTGCAGTCCAGGTAGCCTACATCCACAGCCTTCCCCACATCCACCAGACGGGTCACCTGATCATAGAAAGAGATCAGGTTGTTGAGGCAGGAACTGCCCTTCCTAAACCCATGCTGGCTGGGCCTGATCCTTTGGCCATCCTTTAAGTGCAGTGTATTTGCACTCAAGATGCACATCTGTGCCATAATCTTGCCTGGCACTGAGGTCAGGCTGACAGGCCTGTAATTCCCTGGTTCCTCCTTCCGGCCATTCTTGTGGATGGGTTCTGAGTTAGGTCCTTGAGTAACCTGTAGTCTGCCCTCTGGAAGTCCAGAGTGGAGGTTTTGTTTCTGCCCCTCTTGGCTTGACTGCATATTGGAAACTCAATTATTTCATGGTCACTGGACCCCAGACAGTCTCCAACCACCACATCTCCCAACAGCCCTTCCCTATTGGTAAAAAAAAGGTCAAACAAAGCCTTACCCCTGGTAAGCTCACACGGCAGCTGGGATAAGAAGCTGTCCTCCACGCACTCTAAGAACCTTCTAGACTGCCTCCTCTCTGCTGTGTTAAGGCAGGTTAAAATCATCCATAAGAACAAGATCTGGCAATCTTGAGACAGCCTCTAGCTGCCTATAGAATAATTCATCAACCTTTTCATCCTGGTTGGGTGGTCTGTAGCAGACTCCAACCAGGATGTCTGCCTTGTTGATCTTCCTTCTAATTTTCACCCACAGGCACTCAACCTGATCATCCTTAATCTCTAGTTCCATGGCATCTAGAGCTTCCCTGTTCTACAGGGCCACCCCTCCACCCCTTCTCTCTCATCTGTCTCTCCTGAAGAGCCTGTAGCCATCCATTACAGTGCTCCAGTCATGTGAGTCATCCCACCATATTTCTGTGATGGCAACTACATCATAACTTCCCTGCTGCAACAAGGCTTCCATCCCCTCTTGTTTGTTACCCATACTGCATGCATTAGTGTACATGCACTTCAGCTGGGCTGCTGGTTTCACCCCTGACTCCATCTAACCACCCTCAGACTCCTGTCTGTGGGAACTGGCTTCAGCCCCTTCCTCCTTCAAATCTAATTTAATGCCCTGTCAATAAGACCTGCCAACTCTATCATTCCCCATCTTAGATCAACGGGGGAGAAGGAAAATATAACAAGAGGCCTGTGATTCAAGATAGGAGCAGTTTAACAGAGCAAGGGCAAAAGCAAAAAAAACCGGCTGCACACAGAAGCCAAGGCAAAAAAAATATTATTCTGTACTTCCCATCAGCAGACAATGTTCATCCACTTCCCAGGAATCAGGGCTTCAATATGCATAGCAGTTGCTGTGGAGGACAAATGGCATCAGCAAATGCCCCCACTTCATTTTTTTCCCCTTAGCTTATATATCTGAGCTGATGTCATATGATGTGGAATATCCCTTTGATCTGTTTGGGTCAGATGGCCTAGCTATGTCAGTTCTTAAGATTTTGCTGACACCTCAGCCTACTCTTGGGGAAGACATAGAATCATAGACTCAACCAGGCTGGAAAAGACCTTAGAGATCATCAAGTCCAACCTATTACCTAATACCTAACACTTAATAACAACTGAACCATGGCTTCAAGTGCCATGTCCAATCCTTTTTGAACACCTCCAGGGACAGGGAATCCACCACCTGCCTAGGCAGCCCATTCCACTGGCCAATTACTCTTTCTGTGAAGAACTTTCTTCTCAGCTTGAGCCTAAACTTCCCCTGGTGCAGCTTGTGACTGTATCCTCTTGTTCTGTTGGTGGTTGCCTGGGAGAAGAGACCAATCCCTACCTGACTACAACCTCCCTTCAGGTAGTTGTAGAGAGCAATAAGGTCTCCCCTGAGCCTCCTCTTCTCCAGGCTAAACAACCCCAGCTCACTCAACCTTTCCTCATAGGGCTTGTGCTTGAGACCTCTCACCAGCCTCGTTGCTCTTCTCTGGAGCATGTTGGAAAATCCCATCCTTGGTACTGTGCAAGCACAGGTCAGCAGTAGCCAGAACACTGGTGTGTTACCACCACTCTTTCAGCTATCACTACAATGCACAGTGCTATGAAAGATGCTATGGGGAGAATGAAGTACCTCTCAGTTAAACCAAATATACTTCTGCAGGGCTAAAATCCAAGAAATTCCAGGGGAAATCAACCTTAAACTTTACTAGATATTTTATCTCATTATTTACACTTCAAGAGTAATACTATTATATTACTATCAAAGTATGTATAATGAGCTAAAATATTTTCTTAATATTTTTCTGAGGGTTGTTTTTAATTTTTAAGATGATAATGTCTTTTGGTCACTGGTCAACACAAATGTGTGGGATATGGATAACACAACATGTTTCTGTAGCAGAATATCTCATAAAATTAATCCCACAATCTCAAATTTGACTTTCTGAAAAACAAGTAACACTTACTAAGGCATCAGAGGTAGAATCAAACAGTTAGGCTTCAAGGGAGCTACAGTAGTCATCTTATCCAACTGCCTGACTATTTCAGATTTGTGCAAAAATTAAACCATGATATTAAGGACATTGTTCAAATGCTGTTTAAACACTTCACAGGCTTGGGTTGTTGGTCACCTCCTTAGGAAGCCTATTCCTGTGTCTTACCACCCTCCTGATAAAGAAATAATTGCTAATGTCCAGATGAATCTCCCCTAGTGCAGCTTTAAACCATGAGAGCAATGAAGAAAGACTTCAGGGACTTGGGGCAACTGGTGAAAGGATCAGGAGCACAAACTGTGTTCTCCTCTATCACCCTGCTTGCAGGGAATGTTGCAAGTAGAGTCAAGAAGAGCCAGAAAATTAATGCCTGAATGGTGTCACCAGCAGGACTTTGGCTTCTTTGACCACAGGTTACTTTACAAGATACTAAGCCTGCTAGCAACAGGTAGTGGAGACCTGTCTCAAAGCAGGATGGGATCCTGGGGCAAGCCCGTGGCTTGGACAGGAGCACACTGCGTTGGGTTAGGAACTGGCTGGAGGGCCGAGCCCAGAGAGTAATGGTGAATGGCACCACATCCAGCTGGCGGCCTGTCACTAGTGGTGTGCCCCAGGGATCAGTACTGGGCCCCATGCTCTTCAACATCTTTATTGATGATCTGGATGAGGGCATTGAGTCCATCATCAGTAAATTTGCAGATGACACCAAGCTGGGGGCAGCAGTTGATTTGCTGGAGGGCAGAGAGGCTTTGCAGAGGGACCTCGACAGGCTGGACAGATGGGCAGAGTCCAATGGCATGAGATTTAATACATCCAAGTGCCGGATTCTGCACATTGGCCACAACAACCCCAGGCAGTGCTACAGGCTGGGGTCAGAGTGGCTGGAGAGTGGCCAGGCAGAGAGGGACCTGGGGGTACTGGTTGATTGTAGGCTGAACATGAGCCTGCAGTGTGCCCAGGCAGCCAAGAAGGCCAATGGCATCCTGGCTTGCATCAGGAACAGTGTGGCCCGCAGGAGCAGGGAGGTCATTGTGCCCCTGTACACTGCACTGGTTAGGCTGCACCTTGAGTCCTGTGTCCAGTTCTGGGCCCCTCAGTTTAGGAAGGATGTTGTCTTGCTGGAACGTGTCCAGAGAAGGGCAACAAAGCTGGTGAGGGGTTTGGAACACAAGCCCTATGAGGAAAGGCTGAGGGAGCTGGGGTTGCTTAGCCTGGAGAAGAGGAGACTGAGGGGTGACCTTATTGCTCTCTGCAACTACCTGAAGGGAGGTTGTAGCCAGGCAGGGGTTGGCCTCTTCTCCCAGGCATCCAGCACCAGAACAAGAGGACACAGTCTCAGGCTGCGCCAGGGCAGGTTTAGGCTGGATGTTAGGAAGAAGTTCTACACGGAGAGAGTGATTGCCCATTGGAATCGGCTACCCGTGGAGGTGGTGGAGTCACCTTCACAGGAGGTGTTCAGGAGAAGACTTGATGGGGTGCTTGGCTGTATGGTCTAGTTGTTGGGTGGGTTGGATTGTTTGATGGGTTGGACGCGATGATCTTGAAGGTCTCTTCCAACCTGGTGTATTGTATTGTATTGTATTGTATTGTAAGAGATCATTGTTAGGACTTTAAAGTGTAGCTGAAGATGGATGGGGATGAAATGGGGCATGGTAGAGAAAAATCTAGAAATGGCAGGCTGATACTTGTGGGGCGATATGCTAGTGAGGTTTGAGAGTTCCCTACCTTAGTGGACGTGGGGGATTGTGATCTGTGTGTTACTAAAGACACAGGAATTGATAGATTGGTCACCATGGAAGCATCCGCAAACAGGCAGGTGGGAACTAGGGTCACCCTTCCTAAAAAGGTGGTGGGACCATTAGCTCAGCTGAAGTGCATCTACACTAATGCATGCAGCGTGAGTAACAAGCAGGGTGAACTATAAACCATTGTGCCATGAGGCAACTAAGATGTAGCAATCACAGAAATGTGGTGGGACAACTCATATGACTGGAGTGCTACAACTGATGAATATCAGTTCTTCAGAAGGAACAGGCAAAGAAGAAGAGGTGATGGGGTGTCCCTTTATGCCAGGGTGGGATATCACTGGCTAATGCTTAGTGACAGTGGTGATAGGATTGAATGTTTATAGGTAAAAATCAAGGGAAAGCCTTGATTAAGGCAGATGCTGTGGTGGAAGTCTGTTACAGTCCACACAATCAGTATGGTAAGGTTGATGAATCACTCTACAAGTATCTGTGACAGGTTTCATGATCACCACCTCTTGTTCTTGAGGGGGATTTCAACTTCCCATATGTCTGCTGGGAATACAATACTGCAAAAAGGGAACCATCTCTGAGGATCCTCAAGTTCATAGAGATAACTTCCTAACACAGCTGGTGAAGGAGGCAACTAAGGAAGGTGCCCTCCTGGACCTCCTGCTTATTAACTGGGAAGGACATCTTGAGAACAGTGACTGTGAAATGGTAGAGTTTTGTGGTGGTTTTAGGCTATGCCTTTAGAATATAGTTACATATTCTGAGCAGAAAAGTAGAAAAATAGAAATAAATCACTATTGGGTGTAAAAAAGAAGACAAAAGATTATTCTAAACAAATTCATTGGGCAAATATCTGGAATAAGAGGAGCTGTACCATAACAATTCTTCTCTTTTCTCTTCTCTGCTGATCTCGGCTATTTTGCTTTGCTTGGGAGAGATAACCTGCTTATCGGCTGGCCTTGGCTAAGTCTAACACACTGCTTATCTCTCTGCTCCTCTCTCTTGGGAAGGGTAGGGGGTGGGGGGCAGTGGAATGGCTTTCCTGGTCTTTTTCACTGGGGGAGGCAGTTCATGTTGTTTGCTAATTGTAAATATCTGTATAATATTGTAAATACTGTATATTTTGCACATATTCATTGCATTCCATTGTAGAGCATAGTTTTTGCTTGTAAATAAGCTTCATTTGCTTCTAAGTGAGTTGGTCTGTTCTTGTTAATGCTGGGTCGAAACTTCAACCCACCACAAGTTTTCAATTCTGAGGGAAGTAAGAAGAGGAGTTATCCACCTTGGACTTCCATAGTGCAGATTTTGGCCTGTTACAGTATTACAGTATTACAGTATTACCAAGGTTGAAAGAGACCTCAAAGATCATTGAGTCCAACCTGTAACCACAAACCTCACAACTAGACCATGGCACCAAGTGCCACATCCAGTCCCCTCTTGAACGCCTCGAGGGATGGCGACTCAACCACCTCCCGGGCAGCCCATTCCAATGATGAATCACTCTCTCGGTGAAGAACTTTCTCCTCACCTCGAGCCTAAACTTCCCTGGTGCAGCTTGAGACTATGTCCCCTTGTTCTGGTGCTGGCTGCCAGGGAGAAGAGGCCAACCCCTTCCTGGCTACAACCACCTTTCAGGTAGTTGTAGAGAGCAATGAGGTTGCCCTGAGCCTCCTTCTCCAGGCCAAACAGCCCCAGCTCCCTCAGCCTCTCCTCATAGGGCTTGTGCTCAAGGCCTCTCACCAGCCTTGTTGCCCTTCTCTGGACACGTTCAAGTGTCTCGATGTCCTTCTTAAACTGAGGGGCCCAGAACTGGACACAGTACTCGAGGTTTGGCCTAACCAAAGCAGAGTACAGGGGCACAATGACCTCCCTGCTCCTGCTGGTCAAAGAATCCTGTGTGAGGCTGTCCTTCAGGGCAAAGGAACAATTGAGAAAGCACAAAAATAGACCATTCCCATGTCCTGAAAGACAAGCTGTTGAGAAGGGATACCTTCTTGGTTGAATAGAGAGCTTTGGCTGGAGCTCAGGAATAAGAGTAGAATTTATCACCTTTGAAGAGGGGGCAGGCCAGTCAAATGGACTAAAAGATGTAGCAAGACACTGTAGGGAGAAAAGTAGAAGGACCAAAGCCCAGCTTGAACTTCATCTGGCTACCTCTGTGAAAGATAATAAAAAAATCTTTCTATAAATACCTCAGCAGTGAAGAAGAGCTAGGGAGAATCTCCATCCTTTAATGGATGTGGGAGGAAACATTGTGACAAAGGATGAATAAAAAGCCCGAGGTACTCAATGCCTTCTTTGCTCAATCTTTAGTAGCAAGACTATTTTTCTCTGGGTACCCAGCACCCTGAGCTGGAAGACAGAGAAAGTGAAGGGAATGAGGCCTCCATGTTTCAAGGAGAAATTATTTGTGGCCTGTCAAACCATTTTGATGCACATAATTATATGGGACCATATGAAATCCATCCACCTAAGGTTGCTAAAGGGCAGGAAAGCTCAACAAGCCACTCTCCATCATTTTTCAGTGGTTGTGGCTAACTGGTGATGTCCTGGTGGACTGGAGGTCCACATACAAGAAGGAGGGTCTGGGAAACTACAGGCCTAAGAAAATAAATGTTAAGTGCTCCATCTGGGGGTGAATAATTTCATAAAACAGCACACGCTGGAGGCAATATAAGGTGGAAAGCAGGATTTCAGAGAAGGCCCTGGGGACCTTAGTAGACACCAAGTCAAATATCCAGCAAAGCATCCAGCAGTTTTATGGGCTTCATTATGCAGAGCATCATTAAGGGAAAAAAAAATAGAGGCAAAAGCCCAGTTAGAGCTTAGACTGGCCACTGCTGTGAAGGACTACAAAAATCCTTTTACAAATGTATTAATGGCAAGAGGAGGGGCAAGGACAAATTCTACTCCTTAGTGGACATGGAGGGGAATACTGTGACTAAAGATGAGGAAAAGGTACTTAACACCTTCTTTCCCTCAATTTTTAATAGCAAGATAGGTTGTCTTCCAGACAGCCTTCCTCCTGAGCTAGCAGAGTCAGGGAGCAGTATAGTTCCCCTGTGATCCAGGAGGAAATAGTTAGAGACCTGCTTAGCCACTTGGATCCCCACAAGTCCATGGGACCAGACGGATCCATGCTAGGGTGCTGAGAGAGCTGGTAGATGAGCTGACCAAGCCACTCTCCATCATTTTTCAACAGTCCTGGCTCAATGGAGAGGTTCCAGAAGACTGGAAGCTGGCCAACGTGGTGCCCATCCACAAGAAGGGCAGGAAGGAGGAACCAGAAAAATACCAGCCTGTCAGCCTGACCTCAGTGGCAGACAAGGTTATGGCACAGGTCATCTTGAGTGCAATCACACAGCACTTCCAGGATGGCCAAGGGATCAGCCCAGCCAGCATGGATTTAGGAAGGGCAGATCCTGGCTCACCAACCTGATCTCCTTCTATGATCAGGTGACCCACCTGGTGGGTGTGAGGAAAGCTTTGGATGTAGTCTATCTGGACTTCAGCAAGGCCTTTGACACTGTCCCCCACAGCAAACTCCTGACCAAGCTGGCAGCCCGTGGCTTGGGCAGCAGCACTCTGTGCTGGGTTAGGAACTTGCTGGAGGACCAAGCCCACAGAGTGATGGTGAATGGTGCCACATCCAGCTGGCAGCCAGTCACTAGTGGTGTGCCCCAAGGATCAGTGCTGAGCCCTATCCTGTTCAATATCTTTATTGATGATCTGGGCAAGAGGATTGGAGT
>JAWKAJ010000251.1:0-19937 GCA_033816785.1 Picus viridis
CCAGGATGTTTTATACACAGAATGCAATGGGGGCTTTCCTTGATGCTTTCTTGCAATGAAATTCATACGAGCTCCAGAGCCTTCAGTCTGAGGTGTTACAGGTGTTACATAATTCACGCTGAAGCGAGTTCTGCTTTTTCTGTGCAGTCAGTCAGGCTCAGAGGCACACTCCTGAAGTGCTCCTTTTATTCACGAAACATGTGTCCACCCTTGTTCTGCAGTACGGACAGCTGTATCTGTTGTTAGCAAAAACAAGAAAAGATCCTTCCCAGAGGGAAATTGGTGACTCTCCTTTCCAAGTTTTTAACACTTTACCCCCAGCTTTAACTTTATAGATCGGGAATCCCCAAGGTGGGATCTGAGACAAGAACAAAATAAGAAGTTGCTTTCTGGCCTCCTCTACTACTAAGGCCGCTGCTACTAGAGCTTATGAGCAAATTGGTCATCACCTAGCTGCAGGATCTAATAACTTGGAACAATACCCAGCAGGATTTTTACTTCCAGTCCAGTCCTGGGTCAACACCCCATATGCTGTTTGGTTAGATGTACTTACAAAAAGATAAAACAGGTCATCAATCAACATTCTTTTTATTTTATCCAATCACTCATCTGGACTCCACTTTATATTATTATTATTGAAGGCTAATTCCTCGTGTACCTTTTCTTACGCCTCTATCCATAATTGACGGTACCCCAGAAATCCCAGCAGCTGCCTGATTTCTTACTTTCCCTCACAGCAGTTACCAACATTCTAGTTTTTTCCTTCTGCTTCTCTTCATCCCTCCTTACAAACACCTTCTGAGCTTCACGTAGTAATTCCTCTAAACCTCTGTCTTGCCAATCCTTGATCTTTTCCAATTTCTTTCTAATATCTGCCCATGATTTTGCCACAAACTGCATCCTAAGAAGTATCACCCCAGCTGCAGAATTGGGATCTATTCCAGAATATAAGGATATGAATATGAATATGAGAATAATTCCTGGAGGAATTAAGGGAAAAAAAGAGGCTGTATCACCTTTGGAAGGAGGGGAAGGCTTCTCGAGGTATGTTCAAGGAAGTGGTTAGATTATGTAGGAATAAAATTAGAGAGGCAAAGGCCCAGTTAGAACTGAAACTGGCCACCTCTGTGAAAGAAAATAAAAAGCAATTTTACAAATATATCAACGCTAAAAAGAAGGGCAGGAAGAATCTCCACTCCTTACTGGACCTGGAGGGGAACACGGTGACTGAAGATGAGGAAAAGGCTGAGGTCCTGAACGCCTTGTTTGCCTCGAGGTTTAACAGCAAGGTAGGAGTCCAGGATGAGTGGCCTCCTGAGCTGGGTAGTAGGGTTGGGGAGCAGTGTAATGCCCCAGAAATCCATGAGGAATTAGTTCGGGACCTGCTGAGCCACTTGGACACCCACAAGTCCATGGGACCGGAATGGGATCCATCCTAGGGTGCTGAGAGAGCTGGCAGATGAGCTGGCCAAGACGCTCTCCATCATTTTCCTCCAGTCCTGGCTCACTGGAAGGTGTCCTGATGGCTGAAGCCCGGCAGTGTGGTCCCCATCCACAAGAAGGACGGATGGAGGAACCGGAGAAACCTGAGCCGATGACTGGCCTGAGTGAGGAAGTGATGGAGCAGACATCCTGGAGGCAATAACTGCACACCTGAAGGATGGCCAAGGGCTCAGGTCCAGCCAACATGGATTTAGGAAGGCGCAGTCCCGCCTCTCCAACCCGATCTCCTTCATGATCGGGTGACCCGTCTGGTGACGTTAGAGCGTTCGTAGATGTGGGCCTGGTCTGGACTTCCAGCAAAGGCCTTGACACTGTCCCCAGTAAACTGCTGGCTAAGTTGTCAGCTCGTGGTTTGGACAGAAAGCAACACCTGTGCTGGTTAGAACGGCTGGAGTGCCTAGAGCCCAGAGAGGCAGCAGAATGGTGCCACATCCAGCTGGAGGCTAGTCACCAGTGGGCACCCCAGGACCAGGCGTTGTGGGGCCCCGGTATCCTCTTTAACATCTTCATTGATGATATGGATGAGGGGGTTGAGTCAGTCATCAGCAAGTTTGCAGATGACACCAAGTTGGGAACAGATGTTAGTCAGTTAGAGGGTAGAAAGGCTCTGCAGAGGGACCTCGACCGACTGGACAGATGGGCACAGTCTAATGGCATGACATTTAACAAGTCCAAGTGCCAGGTGCTGCACTTTGGCCATGGCAACCCCATGCAGAGCTACAGGCTGGGGTCAGAGTGGCTGGAGAGCTGCCAAACAGAGAGGGACCTGGGGGTGCTGATTGACACCTGCCTAAACATGAGCCAGCAGTGTGCCCAGGTGGCCAAGAGGGCAAATGGCATCCTGGCCTCCTGGCCTGTATTAGGAATAGTGTGGCCAGCAGGAGCAGGGAGGTCATTGTGCCCCTGTACTCTGCATTGGTTAGGCCACACCTTGAGTCCTGTGTCCAGTTCTGGGCCCCTCAGTTTAAGAAGGACATCGAGACACTTGAACGTGTCCAGAGAAGTTCAACAAGGCTGGTGAGAGGCCTTGAGTACAAGCCCTATGAGGAGAGGCTGAGGGAGCTGGGATTGTTTAGCCTGGAGAAGAGAAGGATCAGGGGTGACCTCATTGCCCTCTACAAATAGCTGAAAGGTGGTTGTGGCCAGGAAGGGGTTGGTCTCTTCTCCCAGGCAACCAGCACCAGAACAAGGGGACACAGTCTCAAGCTGTGCCAGGGGAGGTTTAGACTCGAGGTGAGGAGAAAGTTCTTCACTGAGCAAGTAATTCGTTGTTGGAATGGGATGCCCAGGGAGGTGGTGGATTCGCCGTCCCTGGAGGTGTTCAAGGGGAGATTGGACGTGGCACTTGGTGCCATGGTCTAGTTGTGAGGTCTGTTGGGACAGGTTGGACTTGATGATCCTTGGGGTCTCTTCCAACCTTGGTTATACTGTGACACTGTGATACTGTGAATATATCTGTCTTACCATCCACTCCATAGGAGGCTTCCTCTAATGCTCACTAGAGTTTTATCAAAATTTCTGGGCACAGCTTCTTTAATTCCTTGTGTTATTATTGTTCTCAGGTCTCCATGCTTCTCCTTGAAGCCGTTGATGGTCCCCACTGAGGATCTTGATTAGGCCACTTCTGATTTCCCTGGTGCTCCCTCCTCCCGATTCTGCCTCTCCCATATTCTCATGCCAGCCTGTCTGCCTTTCTCCTTGTCTTTGTCCTTATTCTCAGTTGTTGATGTAAATATGGGAACAGGGGTAGGGGCGTGAAGCCCTAATCCAGACAGCAGCATATTCAGCTTCTTCCCTACTAAACCACTTTTAGAATTCACATGATGGTTCAAATATTGGCAAATCCAATCATCAAAAGATAAACCTATTTTTTTTTTCTTTGATTTTCATTTTCTCAACTCATCATCATCCCAATACTGTAATATGATCCCTAGCGCGCTCTCTGGGATGGGAATGGGAGGGAGTCTTGATGACTTGCTTTTCTTTTGTCCCATTCTCCTGATCACTAATCACTGACCGGGGATCAAACCGGCAGTTGTTGGAAGCGCCGGCTCCGAGCCACTGGACACCAAACCACCAGGATCTCCTGGCTACCACAATACAAATGCTACTTTCTTTCGCAGCGCCGTGCTGCTCCCTGCGAACAACCGGACCCCCCCTCACTGTGCCGATCCCTTGCAAAGTCAAACCGCAAAAAACCTCACACGCCGCAGCCCAGGTCCCTGCCCTCCTGCAGAAGCCTGAAACCACGGAAAAACCCTTCCCGAGCCAGGTCCCTCAAACTGAGGTGTGTCCCCCCCCAAGAAACCGGGACCACAAACCCATGAGCGTAACTGCACCACGGGCCCCGCAGTTCAAGCCCCACAAGGCACCGACCACAGGATACGAAAACTCCCGAACCGGGTCCCCACCGCCAGAGCACCCAAAACCGGGGACGCAGCACTGGTCGCCCGCTCCCTACGGGCGACCAGTCTCCACAGCCCCTAGTCCGTAGAAGCAATGCTGCCCCCTTCACAGCCCGAATTCTCCAGGGCTGTGAAGACCACCTGACTACCACCCAGAATCCTGGAACCCCCACGCACAGAGAAATTCCGGGACCCCGTAGCCAGGACCCCTAGCAAGGCAAAATTCGCCGAACAGCCTGGATCTGATGCATCACCTGGTTGACACAAATTATTACTCCATACATCACACCCACAAATTCTTCAAAAAAACCACCCCAACTGACTATCCACAATCCACAATATCCCAACAGTCCTTGCCTTGGGGCTTGAAGAGACACAATCCCCCTCCTTCCAACCCCAACTGCCCTTTCTCCCAAGATCAACAGGTTATCTGCACCTAACCCCCCTCTATTTTCTTCACTAGCCCAGTCTTCTGGGTTAATCTCTGCCTCATCCTTAATGTTTTTCCAGAACTACCCTTATGTCCAATTGAACTATCTCTACCCTACCCCAATTGTAGCTTCAGTCTCCAATTTAACATCCTTAGCTACCGGGACTTTAAACCTTTCCCCCTTTCCCCTAAACTCGCTCTCCACACTCCCTCTAGGAACCTTGGTAACACGAGTAAACCTCCTTCTGCGACCTGAGCCTGGCCACCTCCTGGGCCTGATCCTTCGTCAGTCCCTGGTGGGCACGGCTCAGCCACTGTAGCTCTCCCGCAACAGCTCCTGCTTCACCCACATCTGTGCCAGCGCCTCGCCCGCTGCACTACCGCAGGTGCTGGTGCAAACACTGATAGTGGCCTTGCAGCCCTGGCTGCTCTACGTGCAGCCCCTGCCTGCCCTCTGCAGCATCGCAGCCGCAGCTCCGCTCCAGGCCGGCCCGGAGCCGATCCAACTCCTGTAGCAACTGCTGGGTGTGGCCACGGTTGCGGCCGCACTCCCAGTTCTTCCTCCAGCCGTGCCAGGCTGTGGCTCAGCTCTGCCTTGTCCCAGGTCAGCCGGGCCAGCCCTGCTGCCAGCTGGTGGCCAGGGCATCCCACAACTGACCCTACGTTCAGCTCCTGGACCTACTGAACATTTTAACATTTCTTCTTGGGGTCCCACTTTCATAAAGTGGTTTCACTCTCTTTCCGTCCTTATATAAGCTTCTAAAAAAAAACCCCTTAAGATCTCTCCCACAATCTACTTTTCTCTCTAGGCCCTTCCTCCATTATCCTTTTCGCCTTATCCCGCATATTGTGCCTCCAGTACGCTAACTGTAACCCCAGAGGACTGTCCGGGGGTATATCCCTGGATACCCTTGTTGCTCCCATGTTTTCCGGGGCTGGTCTACACCTGACCCTTGCCCCATTTCCCGAGGTCCACGCTTTCTATCACCAACCACTTTGTCCCTTCACTGGCCAAGTCCCTCATGGGATACTGGAAATGCAGTTAGAAGGACTCCGCACTCGCTTCGTGGATCCAGACTGTCCAGCCCACGTCTCATGCACACACTAGCACTGACCTCAATACCCGCCCAACTGGACAATACTTACAGCCCTTTTCTTGCCTGGGACTTTGTGCACAAGAATTACAGGCAGCTGCAGCAATCGGGGAGCTCCTTCCCTTACCTTTACCTTATAATGTTGGCTGGATCTTTTACCCATGTTCCAAGAGGCTTCCAGGGTCCTCCTTCCGGGCCGCCGAAATCGGCGGGGGCGCCCCCCTTCTGAAGGGTCCCGAAAGCCCTTGCAGACAGAGGAAACACGTATGGGTCACCAAATTGTGAGAAATGAGCTCACTGTTGAAATTTATAACCAGTTTATTAGAACATAAAGGCAACACAGCGCTGGGCACAGAGCGAATGTGCTAGAGGTGCACCGTAACAACAGGAGTTGAACTTACATAGATGGCAAACATACATATTCATAGATTAAAACGTACATATTCATATATTCCCCAGCACGCTCCCATCCCTCTCCATCAGGACTGAGACAAAACCTGCACTTTTGACCTGGCCAGTCTTTAGACATGTTGGTACCTCACCTTTCTCTCACAATACAGACCATAACCAACCAATCGGCCCAACGATCGAGCCCCAGGTCCCCAGTAATTCCCTTTGCGAAAGCCAAATATTACAAACAATTTCTCACAAGAGCTTTCTCTTGTTCAGCTCCTCACACTGACACCTACAATTTCAAATCATTTGTGATCTGCCCCTCTCTCCTCTCCCACCGTCCCCAAATACTTTTCAGCTATTTCAAGCATTCAGGGCACTTGGAGAGGAGGCGGCAGCACCGAGGACTGCCGGGGGACACAGGCCGCTGCACACCTGCAGTGTCGACACTGAGACACAGGGTGGCAGCACTCAGCCCTGATGCGACATCTGCTACAGTGCATGGGGCACCGCTGCCCTTGGCTTTGTGCAGAGTTTTTTTCCATCTGAATTTTAGACTAAGACACACAAAGGAAAAGGCACTGGTTTTTATTTGTATATGCACAACTCATATTTCTATTTCAAAACCCCCTGTGGCTCTGCTCAGGATGTGCTCTTCTGGAAGCCTTTCCAGATAACAGAGGAGATCCAGGGGGGTCATGTCAAAGCCTTGCTGCACACAAATCACTGCCCTTCTGCAATCTCTCGATAGACAGCACAGCTTTTCCTCTGCTGGAACACCTCACACTCACACTTACACTTCCCCAGGGCTTTCCCTCCCCTCCAAGAACGTTCAGGCATTTCAAACATTCAGGTCTGCAAGCAGCCTTTGCGGGAGGCTGCCCCCACCCTCCCTCACTGCTCCTCTGCTGCATCCTCGCCCATCCCCACGTGGCATCACAGAAGGAAAGACAGAGACAGCTGAGGGGCTACGCTCCTGTTCTTTTTATCACCCCGAGCCGGGGACAGCCTTCTGGGTAAGGTTTGCACCTTCAGCAAATAGCTAAGCTTTGCTCTCATCCATTAAACCCTTTGGTGGTTTCAGCATTCTGAGCCTGTGTTGGTACAAGTCCTCATCAGGGCACTGCAAACAGAGAGAGACAAAGCTTTCTTCTGTCCAAGAGATCCAGGAAGAGGATGGCTGAGCAGACACTTCTAAAGAGAGTAACTCACCTAAACCTCACATTTATCCCAAGTTTGCAACAACAAAACACTCTGTGAACAACAGAGTGGTGCTCCTGCAGTGGTCACCAGCTTACAAGCTACAGTAGAAATAAAACCCTTGTGATGGGTTGAGGCAGCCCCCCTCCCCACCATGGGCAAAATAAAACAACTCAGACAAACGGATTGCAAAAGTGATGGAAAGTTTAAAGGAAAAGCAGTGAATGTTTACAGTTAGCCAAAAGCAGAGTGACAAAAGAAATCCCAAAACAGTCCCAGGAAGATCCCATCTGCACCTGGGGGTACATCCAAGACCCCCAGGGCTCCTTCTTCCCCCCTCCCCACTGCTAGGCTAGTCTCAGCTGGCCAGATCTGAGACTGCCCATCCCCCCGTGGCCTTGGGCCTAGCCAGGCCCATGGCCGGGAGACAACATCTCCCCCATTACCGGGTGATGGCGAGGAAGAAAGAGGAGGTGCTTAGACCTGGCACTGGCTTTTATAGTGGTGCAGAGAATTCTGGTAGAAATACCCAATTTCCTGTGTCCACCCACTGGGCTGGACCTCTGGACACAGAAAGCAGGGGGCACCCAGCCCAAATTGCAACAACCCTTTTTATGACAGAAGCACTGGCAAAATTTTACAGACAGTAACAGCAGACAAATAAGTGCTGTGATTGAGCTAAAATGTTCCCCAAAGAATCCCCCCGGTGCTTAGGAGGGTTACAAAGGGCAAAGAATGTCCACAACACATGCTTAAGCCTAGAAACAAGCCAGGATGCCCTGCAAGGGAAGGAGCAGTTTCTCCATTTGAAAACATGATGTAAAGCTTTGGAGAGTTTGATTTGAGTCTGCCCTCTCACCAGCATTCCCTGGCACATGGACTAACTGAAGACTGGTACTTGGTGTCCCTACTGAATACTGCTTCCATACCACTTAAAATTTCCTTCCCAGTCTTTAAAAGCACTGAGGTATCACATAAGAGTAACAGAAAAAATTTATTCTCTCCCAAAGAAGAGGATCACTGGGAACACAAATTCACCCTTACCCCTGTGGGGTGTTCATCCTGAGCCCAGAAAAGCTGTCCAGAATCAAAGCAAATTGTACTTCAAATGGACACAGTAGGAGCTGCATGGTACTTCAACCATTTTGCACTACTGCAAGTGACAATCCACGGGGATGAAGGACAGGCTTCTTGCACAAAAGGACTGCAGCTCACTTTGCCAGGTGACATAAAGAGGCAAAACATTCAGCTGAGGCTGGCCTTTGATACAGCTTGTGTGGCTGAAGACAACTCTGAGTGTGCTTTCCACATGAAGAATATCTGAAGGAGCAGGACAAGAAGTGATGACACACAGCAGTACTACGTTCTGCTGCCTTGACAAAGATTGCCAGAAAGGACAAAATAAGGCCTTGGAAGTGCCAATTCCTCCCTGCCTGAGGGAAAGAGTCATCCCTACATGAAGGCAGAGACCCAGGCCCTGAACTACAGGCTCCTCTCTACAATGCTTTCAGCTACAAACCCTTTGGGAGCAAATCCTGCCTCAGCAATAAGCTGCAGACACCAACAGAAAGTGAAACTCTGCTCCTGCAGCTTCCACATGGTCGGCGCCATTTTGGTTTGTCTAGATCTTAACGTGTGCCACGAGGTATCAGGATCAGTGAGGAATTACAGTACCTGATTTTTATAAGCATCTATTGAGGGTCTGTTGCCCTGGGGAAGTCTGGGGTTCCCCCACCCATCGTGGGCAACCGCCGGCTTCATTGCCGAGGTTCCTTTTCTTTACAGTTTAAAGTGCTGTTAGAATACAATACAATACAATACAATACAATACAATACAATACAATACTATACAATACACCAGGTTGGAAGAGACCTTCAAGATCATCGCGTCCAACCCATCAACCAATCCAACCCAGGCTAAGCAACCCCAGCTCCCTCAGCCTTTCCTCATAGGGCTTGTGTTCCAAACCCCTCACCAGCTTTGTTGCCCTCCTCTTTTTCTTGTTTCTGGATTTCTGTACATATTGTTTAAATTGTTACTTGTTCCTGCTGGTGAGGTATCTGTCCCACACCGAACACCTCTAACCTCTAAATAGGATTTACTTAATATTTTTGTGGAATTTTTGTGATTAATAAAATGATTCATATTTTTATTAATCGCTCCACTTATTGAACATTAACATATCCTTTTACAGACCACAACAGCGCCGCAGCAGACACCCTGGGCAATGGAGCTGGGCATGCAAAGCAGCGGCCAGAGCGGCCGCACAACCCTGCTTACAGGGGGCTGGAGCTGCCGCTGGCATTTCAAAGCGCCCGGGATGCCAGGGCACTGACGAGGCCCTGACTTACAGGGATGCCCTGGTCCCAAAAGGCCCACGGAGGCTCCTTCTCTCCGCTTCAGGGGTATCGTGACCCACACCCCGATAGCCGGGGTGGGCTCCCCACACAGGCTGCCAGCTGAGCGCAAAGGCACTCGGACCCCGACCCCTCTTACAGGCGGCTCGAAACCCAGGGAGTTGAGAGCTTGGCCTGGCCCCGCAGCTACAGGAAGACAGCAGCCAGGCATCACAGCCAAAGGCCAAGGGGCTGTGGCTCCAGCCCCGAAGACGGGGTGGGATGGGGAAACATGCTAAGCTAAGCCCCACACACTCCCTGGCCCCATGCCTCTGAAAGGCCGGGGCCAGATCTACCCCACCCTGATTACAGGGGGTCCCTCCTTGAACCTCCCACCAGGCACTGGCAACACACTTCCCTGCCTACAGGGCACTCGCTCTCGGCCCGGCACTCCCAGAAAGCCCCACCCCACGGAGAGCCACAGGCTCTGGCCTGCGCCCACTTACGGGCCGGCCCGCCTGGCTGCAGCACAACACCACCTCTTCAGGAGCCCAGGGACTGACCTCAACCCTCTAAGGGTTTGTTCCTGTTAGCTGCCTAAAGCAGCCTCCCCAGCCCTGCTTACAGGGACCTTGGCTGCTGCTGGGGACAGAAGGCTCCACAAATCTTCACACAGGTCCCGAGTATAGGGCTGTTAATCTGACAGGGTGCCAAGAGAACAGGCTGTCATGAAGGCAGAGACCCAGGCCCTGAACTACAGGTGGGTCACCTTGCCGCAAGATGACTAAGTGGCTTCGCTGTGTCCATCGAATAAAAGGAGGGGCAAGCCGAGCTCCCACCCCTCTCGAGGCCTCCAAGGAGACTGCCGCGTAACTGCCCAGAGGCCCTCTTTCCCTCCTGGGAAGCCTAAGCTAAGCTACAGCCTTTGCTAAGGGACCTAAAGGACAAGCAGACTCAGGCACACAGAGACAAGAGGGGCCACACACATACAGCCCTTCCCAGGAGAGGGAGCAAGCTCTGGGCAGCCACTGGTGGGGCAGGCATCTTTACCCCTGAGCAGGAGAGCAGAGGGTCAGACCTGGTGCCCCCGGGGATGCATGGAGGCAGAGGGGCCTCAGGATGCCAAACATTGTGACACGCCCCGAGTACAGGGGGTCACGCTGGCCAGGCCGCCAGCAGCTAAGAAACTGCTGGGGCTGTTCAAAGGGCCCTCCCCTGCTTACAGGGGGGCTGGGGTCCAGGGAGCTACCCTTCGCCCATACGGGTGGGGACGCCGGCTCATCCCCTCCTTAGAGGGTTACCAGTCTCCATGCAGCCAAGGAGCTAGGAGGCAAAAGGCCAAACACAGCAAAAGCAAAGACCGAGCCCTGCTTACAGGGAGGTCGCCCAGCAGAAAGCCAATCAGGGCACCCTAACGGTGCTGGCAAAGATCTTGTTTCACCACAGCCAAATTGAGAGGGAGGTCTCATTGCCCAGGGCACCTTTCTCCCGTCCTGCTCCTCAGCCGGGTGCTGCTCCTCTTGCCCTGCCGCACTTTACCTCGCTGCTCCATAACACGCCCCTATGCCAGCTGCTGCCGAGGAAGGAGGACAGAGTTAGGCCTCAGTAGTGCCAGTTCCTCCCCACCAGTGGGAAAAAGGTATCATTGGCCCTAAGGCACTACAGGCTTTTTCTGATCAAAATATGATTTCTCTCCCTGAATTATTGTAGCTTCTATTTGCAAAATTTTCATCCTCTGACCTATGGATTTTCTTCACAATTCCAGGCATAATTTCCCTTCCTCCCATCCAAAATCACCTGTGTGTTTCCCTCCAAAACATCACCTTTTCTCCCTCCATCTTTCCTCAGCTCTTCCCTCCCATGTCTTTACCCTCTCTCACTCTCCCTCCTAAATCAGCTGTGATTATCCCTCTAAAATCTTCATTTCTGTCTCCTATAGGTTACCTTTGCTATTCATTTCGGTATCTTGTCTCATAGCTATTTGCCTTAATTCTTCCCTCCAAACTGCCTCCTGTGTCCCCTCTTGTTTACCTCAGGTTTTCTCAGAAAAATTTTCACCTTCTTCTCTATGGATTCCCTCAGGTTTCCCCTCCATGCCAGGTCTGCCCCCAGCACATTGCCTCAGCTTTTCCCTCCTAAATCTTTTATTTTTATCCTGTATAAACTACCTCAATTTTTTTCCCTCCAAAATGTCATCTTTGTTCCTGTTTACCTCAGGGTTTTCTCTGGTTTTCATTGTCTTCCCCAGAGATCCTCCAAAATGTCACTTCTCTGACCCTGAATCTCAGTTTTCCCTGAAAAGCTTTCGTTCTGTATAAAAGAGCGAAAAAGCAAAAACAGAGGAAGTTTTAAGGTTGTGGTGGAGTAGGAAGGTTCCCCCCACACACAAAAGAATTCCACAGCTAACTCAGCCGGAGAAGCAGATGAAAGCTGTATTTTACAAGCAGATATGGAATGCAATGAATATGTACAAAAATATACAATATTTACAATATATATACAGAAATATACAGCAAAGTATGTAATACAGGAAACCTTTCCCCAAACCCCCCTGCGGCCGGGGGGTTCGGCCTGTCCCTCCCTTCTCCCTCCCTACCTCCCCTTTTTCCCAAAAGGGTTAGAGAGAAAGAGAAAGGAAGGTAATTAAAAGGGTGAAAACTTGTTAAAGCTCAAAGCGAATGCAAAAAGTTAGTTTTCTTATCTGGTTAGAGAGGAATCGTAGAGAGAAACGAGCCAGCTCACAGCACAGGGGGAAGAAGAAGACGACTGCCTGACTGACTCCCCGACTGAAAGACTAAACAAAAAAAAAACTGCAACTGGGTCCCGCCAATGAAATTGAATTAGCATATCATTGTTTTCATTCTAATATCAAAATATTCGCCCAGAGTGTTCAGAAAGTGTCTCTTTCTTAAAGGCACAGCCTAAACCGGTCACAAGGTACATAGGAAAATACCTCAGGTTTCAATAAAAAAGAAATTGCCCCTGAGTTGATTCCCCTCCCCCTGGCCAGTCTCACCCTGTGCCCTCACAAACCTGCCCAAACCCCTGCGCTGCCTGCCCTGCCCTCCGGCAGCCGCAGCTCTGCTCCAGGAGCCGATCCTTGCAGACACCCAACCCAGCGGAGCTGCAGGCTGCGGCACAGCCCCGCCCCGACCGTGCCGCCCCGCCCCGACCGCACCGCCCCGCCCCGGCCGTGCCGCCCCGCCCCGACCGCTTCCCATTCCTGCCCCAACAGCTCCTGAGGCACGTGGCACATGCCAGCCCCTGCGGTGGGAAGGGCGCAGAGGCGACGCTGGGACCCTCCGGGCACTCACAGCGCCCTCCTCCCGGCCCCCACCCAGATGCCCCCTGACCCCGCTCAGACCCCTCCGCCCCCTCCCCCCCCCGCAGTGTTATTAGAAACAGCATAAACATGCCCAGGTGCTGAGCTGTTCATGAAAGCAGCTGAGACATTTACTTTAAAATTCCTCTCTTCAGCTGCTGCAGCTCTGCCCCAGCCCAGCTCTGTTCCCTCTCACGCACTGGGTGCTGTCCTCAGGGCTCCGCCACCCCTGCACTGCCGGCCCAGCTCTCTGGCAGCCCCAGCGCTGCCCCAGCACATCAGGAGCCACTCTCGCACCCACCCAGTCCAGCAGGGCTGCAGCCCCCTCCCCACAGCCAGGCGCCTCCTCTTGCGTCAGGCGGTGTCCGTGTGGGAGCAGCGTGTGCCGGTCCCTGTGGCGCGGCAGGGCGGAAAGGCAGCCGCGAGGGAACCCTCAGGGCACTCACAGCCCCCAACACCCCACACACCACCCCCACCCCGCGGCGCCTTCTATGGTGCTCACAGACACAGCCCCCCGGCCTGGCCACCCTCAATGTCCTCTTATTAAAACCAATACAAATATGTGTATGTTCTGGGCTGTAGATGAGAGCACCTCAGACACTGACTACACAAACTTCTCTCTTCAGCTGCTGCAGCTCTGCCCCAGCTCTGTTCCCTCTCGCGCACCTGGGCGCTGCCCTCAGGGCTCCGCCACCCCCTGCGCTGCTGGCCCAGTCTCTGGCAGCCCCAGCGCTGCCCCAGCAGACCTCAAGAGCCACCCTGGCACCCACCCCATCTACCGGTGCCTCAGCCTCGGGCTCAGCCTTCCCAGCAGGACTGGAACTCCCTCAGCCCTTGGAATCCCCTCAGGGACGCCCTGGGGCAGCCCAGGGCGGAGATAAGCGGTGTGCGCCGCCCCCTCAGGCGCTCACAGACTGCTCCACGGGTACCGCTCAGGCCCGCAGCCACCCCTAATGTTCACTCCACTAAGGACATCTGCATCGATGTGTGGTTTAAGCTGCACAGGAGAGTGACACAGGTATTCATAGATCAATAAATCAATAAATCCCTCTAAGTTCTCCCAGGTCTCCCCAGTCCAGCCCTCTCTGTCCCCTCACGCACCTGGGCTCTTTTCCCTCACAGATCCGCCAAAGCCTCTCTGAGGCGCCTGCCAGGTCTCCGTCAGCTGGAGCACTGCCACAAATGCCCTCCAAGAGTGACTTTTGAAATCCACCAAGCTCAGTGGTGCCTCTGGCTGGAGTTGGTCCTGCCCGGGCCGGGCGCCTCTGGCTGCTCAAATTCCCGTGCCGATCCCCTGGGAGGAGCCCGGGGCGCGTGCCGGCCTCGCGAGGCACAGAGGAGGTGGGACGGACAGACCCCGCCCCGTGCCTCGAGCGCCCAGACACCTCCCCCGCCCCTGGTGAGACCCTCAGAGAGCCTTCGGCCACCCCTGCTGCTCCCTCTGTTAAATGTATCTACATCTGTAGATGTTCTGAGCTGCAGAGGAGACACCTCACAATTAAATAAGTGAATTTAAAACGTCCCTCTCAGCCACCCCAGGCGCCCCCTGCTGGAGGCCCCCTGCTCCCTCTCCGGCACCTGGCCAGGCTCTGTCTTACGCAGCCGCAGGGCACTCCGCGGTGCCTGCCAGAGCTCATGCCAGAGCTCTGTTCCAGGGCGGCTTCCACATTCTCTGAGGCTGCAGGCTGGGGTTCAGCTCTCGCAGCAGAGCCGAGCGCCTCTGCCCGGTCCAGATCTCGCCCCGAGGCTGGGCCGGAGGGGCAGCGACCGGCGCTGACTGCTGCAGTGTGGCAGAGCTCTGGAGCGGCGCGCGGGGAGCCCCAGGGTGCACAGACCCTGGTGCCGGCCCCGGCCCCACTGCGGTGCTCACAGGAGCCCAGCTCCAAGCTGCCGCCCCCCCCCCAGCCTTCTTCCCTGTACCTCAGGACTCTCGCAGCCACTCGGCACACCTCAGGCCGCCCCGGCCTCCCCGGCCCGCCTCTGCCCGGCACCTGCCACCACCTCTCCGTGGCAGCCTGCCCTGCCCCCAGCTCTGCCCCCGGCTCTGCCCCCGGCTCCCTGCCGTGCCTGGGGCCGTCCTGCCTTGGAGGTCTCTTGTCCCAGCAGGACCCTGGCCCCCTGCTGCAAAATAAGGAGGCGGGGAGGTAATAAAAATACAAATTATTTATTAATCCAAACGCCGCCACGAATGAGACACAAAGTGAGGACAGCGACAGAGCCGGGGGCTCGGCGCCTGTGGCTGCCCTCGGCTCAACTCGGACAACTGCTGCTCCGTGGTGCACAGCAGCAAGGCGCAGCTTGAAGGCGCGCGTGCAGAGTCCATAGCAACTCACGGAGTCCATAGCAGCGTGCGGCGACCATAGCAGCACACGGTTGCACAGCATGCTCACACGGGGCAGAGCAATTCACCTCTCCGGTCCCACAGCTGCAGAAGGCTCCATGCCGCAGGCGCCAGCTTGCTCCATATCAGAACAAGAGCTTTCTCTTGTTCAGCTCCTCACACTAACATCTACAATTTCAAATAATTTGTGATCTGCCCCTCTCTCCTCTCCCACCATCCCCAAATACTTTTCAGCTATTTCAAGCATTCAGGGCACTTGGAGAGGAGGCAGCAGCACCAAGGACCACCAGGGGACACAGGCCGCTGCACACCTGCAGTGTCGACACTGAGACACAGGGTGGCAGCACTCAGCCCCGATGTGGCATCTGCTACAGTGCGCAGGGCACCGCTCCCCTTGGCTCTGTGCAGAGTTTTTTTTCCATCTGAATTTTAGACTAAGACACACAAAGGAAAAGGCACTGGTTTTTATTTGTATATGCACAACTCATATTTCTATTTCAAAACCCCCTGTGGCTCTGCTCAGGATGTGCTTGTCTGGAAGCCTTTCCAGATAACAGAGGAGATCCGGGGGGGGGGGTCATGTCAAAGCCTTGCTGCACACAAATCACTGCCCTTCTGCAATCTCTCAATAGACAGCACAGCTTTTCCTCTGCTGGAACACCTCACACTCACACTTACACTTCCCCAGGGCTTTCCCTCCCCTCCAAGAACGTTCAGGCATTTCAAACATTCAGGTCTGCAAGCAGCCTTTGTGGGAGGCTGCCCCCACCCCTCCCTCACTGCTCCTCTGCTGCATCCTTGCCCACCCCCACGTGGCATCACAGAAGGAAAGACAGAGACAGCTGAGGGGCTACGCTCCTATTCTTTTTATCACCCCGAGCCAGGGACAGCCTTCTGGGTAAGGTTTGCACTTTCAGCAAATGGCTGAGCTTTGCTGCCTTTCTCTTCTGAGAGCTGCTGCACAGCTCTGCATCTCTGAGCACATCTCCCAGGACTGACAACCCCGAGATTACTTTGCAGTCAGTGCATTTATCACTGGCAAGCACCAATCACTTCTGTCTGTTGCTCTCATCAACTAAACCCTTTGATGGTCTCAGTGTGTTCCCCCCTTCATCTGGTGTCTTTAGTGGAATTGCAGGATCTTGGATTTTGGGGTCTCGTAGCATCGGGGGGGTCTCATTGTGGTGTTCACTGCCCCCCCCCCCCCCCCCGTGAGGAAATGGCCTCAAGTTGTATCAGAGGATGTTTAGGCTGGCTATTAAAGAAGCTTCTTCACTGAAAGGTTCTCAAACACTGGAATAGTTTCCCCAGGGAAGTGGTTGAATCCCCACCCCTGCAGATGCTTAGAAGAACTGTAGTGCTGCAGGACAGGGTTTGGCATGAGACTTGGTAGAGTTTGAGAGCTGTTGGACTCCAGAATCTGAAAGGCCTTTTCCAACCCAAACGATTCTATTATTCTATAAAACACTCACGTGCAGACAAGCTGATGAGCAACTTCCCTCTGATGAAAAGCTTCCTGAGACAGTGTCCTGGTTGGGCATGACTAGGCCCAAAACAGGCTTCAGTAAGAGCCCTAAGAAGTTAGGGAGACAGACAAAAGAAAACATGTATCAGTAAAAAGCCAGCCAAACCTGTTTGGCAGGTATCCTGACCACTCACCACTGTGCTGATGCCCAGAAGGTGACTGGCTAAGTTACAAATAATTTTTCTGCCAGTGGTCAGTTTTGTTTCAAAAAAACAGTTAACTAGAGGGGTTCTTCAGTGACCCGGCCCCTTTTCTTCCTTGATTCCGGCTCCTCGCCAGCCGGTGAGGTGTGTGTGCTACTCGCCCATCCCCCTCCACCAGCATCCACCACGTGTACTTCAGTTTCACTTTGAGCGCTGGGCAACGTGCTTGGATCCTACCTTTTCCCTTTCTTTGGCTTTACAAATTACACCGAGAACAGAGTTCTGGATTACAAACTTTCCTGACCGCTGCTCACAACACCACGTCTTGGACTGATTCAGAATCTCTGGACTGAATAGTGCTTCGTAAGTGATTCCGATTATCGATTTCATAAGGCATATTGGACATTAATTTCCTTCTCACCCTCTGCCTTTGCTCCACCAGGGAGCAAAGGAAACCCACTTTGTTACTGGATCAGGAATTGCGGCTCATCGCTTTCCCTTCAACTTTGAGCTTGATATCAAGAGCGTAGTTCCTCTAGATCAAATCCTTCCTCCAACTAAAGTGTTTATATCATTAATATTACCAACATTTTGTGTAAGTGATTCCCCACCGGATACCCGAACCTAAACAAATTGTAAATAAGTTTATTAACGTTTGACGTGGAAATTTTGTTATTAATAAATTAATTCCTTTTTTTTTAATTAATCATCCCGCTTATCAAGCGTCAGTGGCTTTATTTTATTTTTTTTTCTGAATTAATCCAATTCAGATGGCGCAGTTCGAAGCAGGGTATCCAATGCTGGAATACTTACATAAAATGGGGTACGCTATTAAGCATTCTGATTTAGAATGGGCTAGATATAATTGCAAAAATCCGAATGCAATCATTAAAAAATTGGCCGAGAGCGCGACTGACCTATGTTGCGAACCCACAGTCGAAAGATATGCTGTGGTGCTGGGCTCCTGCATAAGTCAATTGCAGAGAGAATTTAAATGTTATGAGGAAAAGATTCATTATTTGAAGGAAATCAATGATGATCTAGATAGAAAATTAATGGAGGAAAGGGCACAGAACCAGATTCTCCATGATTTATCAGCCATGCAAATTAAAGAAATGAAAGAGGCAAGGGTAGCTGTAAGAACGCAAAGCGAGCCAAGCCCCGAACTTTATTATCTTGGCGGGAACCAAAGGGAGGAACGGGTGTTAGCTGCCGGACCCCATTCACCAACTTCTCCTACCTACTGGCTGCCCGAGCCGCAAGCAGCGGACGCTAACTGCGTAGCAGGACCCGGTCTGCCGACAACGGCGGCCACGATAATGGCGAACTTCTCCGCACTATATACGCCGGGAGAAGAACCATGCGTCTCGCCGCAGCGGGCCGTTCCCTACTCAGCTCCGACAACCCCGTACCAGCCGGGACCTTTTACCGCTTGCTCTACAGCCGTGTGGCAGGCGCGAGCCTCGCCGCAAAACCATCCCAATCTGCCTGCCGCTTACCCAACGATCCCGCAGCCCGACTCGAACTCCTCCGCTCCCCAGCCGGCAAGCCTACAGCCCGGACCACCCACGGCTCATCTGGTAAACACAACAGTGCATCCCGACGCAGGCAAACCCCGAAAGAAAAAAACTACGACTGCCCGATCGACACAACCCCCTTCGGATCGCAGCTCCGGGAGACTAGCTCAGACGAGGACACCGCAAGAGAACGCAGCGTCCGCCCCGTAATCAAGCAAGAGATCACAAAGGTCGCCGTGGCGCCACAACCACCACACGGATTCGTCCTTACTCCGCTTCGAAACTGAGTGAGATACGGGAAAAATTTACCCGGGAACCAGAAGAATCTGTTACCGACTTTTTATTTAGAGTCTCAAACACAGGAGGTGATGAAATTTTTTTTGAGTGACAAGGAAGCGAGGGGCAACTGGGGGCATGAGGTCTTCCTGTGCCCAGGGCCAGAGGGGAACCTTTCTTTAACCGCGCGAATTGTCTACTGGGCTGGCGGTCTCTTTAGAATAGACAGGGGGAACCAGATGAAGTGAAAGTAAACAGTGCAGCTGAACTGTATACGGCAATTAGAAGCTTGCCTGCGTGCAAGCGATGCACCACAGATCACTTTTTGACTCTCCCCTGGATGCCCCGATCGAACCTATGCTACTTAAGATTCTTATTAGGGGCATGTCTGCAGCCTTAAAGACACATACCAATGTGTTAAAAGGACAGATTGAACAAACACTTGAGCGAAATCTTGATACAAGAAACACCCCAGAGCACATAATGACCTGGCAGGAGCTTTTAGTGGACCTTTCCTATAATGGCAAGGACCTTGGATACACAGACCATATGCCCGCAGCTAAGTCAAACGAGGGGACACGCCAGTATGGCACAGGCAGACGCAATGATGTGACACCACCAAACAGCAGAACACGTGAGGTTCGCCCAGCTAAAGCATTCCCCCAAGTAAGCCCCCGCAGCAGCCCAGAGCAGAATCGACGCTACAACCGAGGACGACAGGACTACTACAGAAGGAACAGTTTTCCCAACGAATTTAAAGGATCCTATTCACCGCCTGGAAGCTGGTACCAGCAAGCACTCGCTTTAGGAGTTGCTGAGTACCGTTTGAAGCAGCTGTCAGCCCAGCAAATCAAAGATATAGTGATCATCATGACAAGAAAAGGTGACCAGAGGAGAGAGCACCGCAGCAAAAGCCCCCCAAAGTAGTTTCACCAAACAAGGGAACCAATCCTTTTGTGCCTCAACCCCAGAGTCCCCAGGACAATTAAAAAAAAAAAAAAAAAAAAAAACAAAAAACTAAACACGGCGGCGATCGATCCAGGCCTCCCTCACCGCTTCCTACATGCTTTACAATGGTCTGAGAATAAGGAACCCTTTGTTTTAATCCCAGTAGGACCAACACGAACTGCTATTAAATTTCTTATTGACACAGGGGCGCAAATTAGTGTTTTAAACATACAAGAAGCCAAGCGCCTGGGGATTTTACCGTCACGAAGGAAGATTAAAATATGTGGTGTCACAGGAACACCTGACACTTGTCATCTGGCCAAAACCAGGCTATGGCTCCCAGGAGACAAATGTACTACCATAGCGGAAGTGGCGCTAAGCCCTTATCCAGGGAATATTTTGGGGTTTGATGTCCTGGCTGGTAAAGGATGGCATCTCCCTAATGGTTCGCTGTGGAGCTTTGGCTCATATGGGGTAGAACTGGGCAGAACTAAGACTGTTCG
>JAWKAJ010000252.1:0-19913 GCA_033816785.1 Picus viridis
CCTACCAGAAAAGCGGGTGGGGGTGTGTGACTACCTCTTAGACCATCTGCTTAATTAAGATGTCATGTACCGTCCTCTCCAGGACACAGTGACCACCTCTGGAGTCACCTCTCCCGGTGCAGACTGGACAGCCCAAGGCCCTTTCCATCATTCTCCAATTTGTTTCTGCACTTATTCTTTGTTCATTCAGGTTCCTCTCTCCTATGCTGCTTTGACCTTCTGGGAGGCAAAGCTGCAGTTGTCCCCTGGGCCGCCTCTGTGATTGTTTTTGCTCTCCACCTATCTACTTGCCTAAAACTTTGCTTCTCAGATCATGCCTTGGAGAGAAGCAACCTGCTGAGAGACATCTTGTGCTGAGCAGCTGTTTCCAGAGGGGTTTGATTGCTGATGCAACTTTATCAGGCTTTGCTTTTTTTTACTTTCAAACAGGGACAATTCTCCTTGTGGCTGTGTGCAGCCAGAGAGCAGGGGGAGCTGGTGCCATGGAGCTGTGACCTGCAGCTGCAGAGAGCAGTGGAGGAGTCTGATGGGACAGTGATGTAAGCCCCAGGTGGGCAATGACAGCAATGGGGAGGTTGTGGAGTGGGTGAGGAGCAAAGTTGTTCATATAGTGTCAGAACTTGGGGAAGAGTTTTTCCTTTGAGTCCAGGCCTCTTGAGGAGACTCTGTGGATCAAGGTCACATGGAGAGTGCTGCTGTCAGCTCCCTTCTCTCATGTGATCCATTCCTTAGCAAGGTAGCTGAAAGAGGCTGAGTCCACACACCACCTGCAGTCTGACAGCACCCACGTCTTCCATCTTTCCTCCAAGGAAGGCACAAGGTAGGTAATTTATTTTGGAGGCTTTTCACTGACCATGCCAAAACCATCAGCAAGACATTTGAGATCTGCAGAAGTACTGCAGCTAAACACCAGGTACATGCAACATTTGTAAATTATATATTGCCTCTAAAGAGGGATCAGTGATTTCTGAGCAGTGAAGCATGTCTGCTTGAGAAAAATGAGTTTAAGAAGCTCAAAGAGACACAAGCTGTCTTGCAGTGTAACTACCAAAGGGATGCCAAGTAACTTACAAGACAACCTTTCTTGAAATGCTGACATTTGCCAATGTGTAAGATCATACTGATGAGGCTTTGCAGCTTACATAAGGTGAGATGTGACAAAGCACAGAGACATCCAAGCTTTAGATTCAAAAGCTCTTCCAAATTACCTAGATTTAACCAGCTACCTGGCTAAATGGCAAAAAAAAAAGGCATACAAAATATAACTTTTGATCTTTGCAAAGCCTGAAGAGATAGTCTTTGCTAACATTTGGGATGATCATCCCAAACCTGACTAGAGGGTGGAGTAAGAAATACGCAGGCATGCTCCCATTTTTTCTGTCTTGAATATGTAATAAATGCTTATGGAAATACAAATGGTCTTTAAAGCAGCAGGCAGCTTAAAATAATCAAGGGCAGAAAAATCAAGCCATCTGAAATCTAAGCTGTTTAATAGGTAATAACAGCTGAATCAGTACGCAATAAGTTTTCCCAATGCATTAAAAAGTGACAATTCTTAGTTGTATAAGTGACAGCTTAAAAGATGGCTTAATCAAGAAAGAATAATTATTTATTGAACTTCTCAAATGTCAAATTAAGCCTCTTCACTAAATGTTCATTAACTGCCAAGAAAATTTGTATTAATTTTAAAACACAACCAATGCACTCACACAGAATGGCTTAATTTGATGCACATTCAATTTCTTGCAAACCCACTTCCCTTCCTCTGATGAAGTGATATTAGCAGATCCTAGTACTCTTTTTTTTTTGTCAGATCTTAAGACAAGACCAAAATACTAACCCATGTGTCACATTACCAGAGCTTTAAATCCAACCTAACTTCCAGCATGTCTTATCATGCTTCATATTACATCTGTTTGAGATGGTAACACAGCAACATCTTACATGAAATAAATGTTTGCTGACTCATCTCCCCAGTCTGCTGGCACACACAAGCGACATAACACCCCAAACATACAATATGCACACCAAGCAACCAGCCATTCAGAAGTTAAAAAGCAGCATATGGTGTAAATGCCAGCAACTCCCTTCCTCTTGGGGTTTCTGGCTCCTGCTGTTTGTTCTATTTGACGAGACAGTAATTTGCTTGCAACTCTGCATAGTACACTCACGCAACCTTTATGCCCCATGAGGGAATATCTTGCCTGCCTCCCTCCGCCTCCCCTCCCCTGCCCATTTCTCCAGGCTTTCCCCTTTATCAAAATAGCCTCAAAAAGCTACCCTGATGCCAAATGAAGTCAAAATCCAAAGTCGAGATCCGTTTCTGCAACTAGGAGCAGGAAACTACAACTTGCCCGTCTCTGATTAACAGGATTTTGCTATCTGTTGTGTTAGTGGAAGCACACCCTAGAACATCCTCTTTACTCATCCCTGCAAAGCCATTAAGGCTGCTCTTGTGGACAAGCGGTGATAACACCTCAGAAATAAGGCTCAGTTAGCAGCTCCCAAGATGAACATCACAAATGCTCACTTTCAGATTCATTAAGAGTGTTTAACAAAAACAAAAACCCAACAGTGTCACCCCTTAAAGAGTGCTTCCACTTGATTTAGAGAAAGTCAAGAGACTCATCACACTGAGTCCACCACATCTCAATCCAAAGAGCTGTTTCTCCAACCGCTCATGAGAACAGGAGCAAAATCAGCCCAATCTATTAATAAAAGTCAACAATCCACACCTGCAGAAAAGGCTCAACTTCCTTCACCATCCCATTTATGTGAAATTCATTCACCAGGTAGAACCTCGCAGAAAACACCAAAAGCTAGTAACTAAAGGGAAGAGAAGACATGGAAAGACTTCTTCGTGACAGAAAATAGACAGTAACTACAGATGTTACTGATAAAGTAGAGAGGCTGAAAAAACTGGAGCAAGATTGGGGATCCTATTGTCACTAGACACATTCTGTCTTACCCGCACAAGCTAATTAGCATTACAAGGCTGATTGAAACCAAGCAAAAGTGAGCCATGGTTCCTGAAATACTACATTTCTTGCATTTTCTTTCAAGTATTTTATTTAGAGATCGTCCACTAATAGAGTGCTAATGACATGGGTCTCCTGTGAATGCAAGACACTGAACTTCTCAGAGACAAGCTATAAAACTTGCTCAGCTTGAGCGAAAATATTTCAGTCTCTCACCCATGCTCAGGGCAAAACTAAAAGAAACCTAGATGCCAAAATGTGTTGACTGCTTCATAAGAGATTCTCAGTTTGAGACGTAGAAAAACTCTTATCAAGAATATTGATCATGTGGGAAAAGGCACAGCCATCCATAAACATCTTCATTTTCTGACATAGCAACCAGTTTCCAGTCACAAAACCACAGAATTGCTCATTTCTTAACCTTGCAAATAATGGCATCCCTAAAGCCTGTGCATTTTCTAAGCTCGTCCAGAAGTCTCATAATTGTATGGTCTTCCACATTCCCAATTCCCTAAAATACATGGTCAACTTCTATTTTTTATATAGGGATGCTAGGGCTTCCTATTAATGCAGACAAATAAGCTAACTTGATAATACATTTATGAAACTGGATTAACATCTCCCTTCCTGAAACTTTTTGCTTCAAAGCAAATCAGTGTAATGCCTTACCCATTTTATTTTGGTTCCTAAAACCAACCAAAACAAGCAAACCACATTACAGACCGTCACTCTTTAAAGAGCATTCCTTTCAACAAAACCACTGCACTGCAATGGTTGTCAACTCTGTGCCTTAACAAACCGTTCTGGCTACGTTAGTGCTGTAGACTAACGAAAGGAGGCTATAGACAGATGTTGAACAAGCAGTGTCTCTGCTCATCTCTACACGCTACCGGGTAAGTTTCTGAACCGGCAGGACCCCCACGAAGGCAGCCCTACGCCTCCCATACGCCTGCTGCAAACCGAACCTGCCTCCCTCCTCTGTTCGGAGGTTACTCTCCTCCACCGCCTGGCGGTAGCCATGGCAGGGAGGCTCCGGGAGCCCACGCAGGCCGGCAGAAAGAGTTAGAAGCCCCGACCGGGGCAGAGATCGTGGCAGTGCCCAACTGCCCACGCCCCTCTGCACTGCCTGCAGGGCGCTGCTCCAGCGGCTGCAGCCTGAAGCGCAGCGGGAGGCAGCAAGAGAAACAGAAGCAGGGAGAGGATGAAGAAGGTGGCTCTCAGCCTAGCAGCATTTACCCTCCATCACGCCTTCACGGTGGAAGCCGGTTGTGGAGGGGAGGCACCTCCCGGTGTGGCCCTGGCCACTCCTGAGTCAAGCCGTCCCGTGCTGTGCCGGGGTCGAGCTGAACCCACCAACCTTCACCTCTCACACCCACAGGCACTCGAATCACTTATTAATACCCTCAGCGCCGCTGGCTCGCCGCCAGCCACCTCCTCCAGCACAGGAGGTGACGGGGGAGAGGCAGCGGCGGCGAGTCATAACCGGGCGCGCCAGATAGGGGAGCCGAGCCATGCTATGCCATCTGCAGGGTTTTCTCGCACGTCTGCCCCCAAGAGCAAAAGGATGACGACGGGAAGGAGGGAGTTCTTAATGCCCAGGAGCTGCTCTTGCTCCGGCTGCTTGTGACAGCTTGTTTCGGTGCCTCAGAAATCCTGACCTCGTGTATTAAAACCCAGTGGTTAGCGGGCGGGCGCAGCCGAGCTGTGTGAGCTGCCGGACCTGCACCACCGACCTTTAAAGGGGTCTTTTAAGGCCCTCGGATGATTTGCAGCTCACCTCCTTAAATTCCAGTTTGCTCCAGGGCACCAGCCCCATTCAATGCAACACAGACTGCTTAAATTATCATCCTTTTATCCCTTCCTATAATTGCTAGGAGGTCCTTAAGAAAAAGAGTTCCAAAAGGCAAACAAAGCCCTTTTGACAGAGGGCAGTATGGCTCTTGTCACAGTTTTCTGTGAAAACCTCTCAAAATTAACTACCAAAGCCCTAAAAATCATATGTCTTCTATTAAAATCCAAAATGTTTAAAGTTTGCCAAAGAGTTTTGGAAGCTGGTGAAATATTCAGGCATGGATTAAACTCATTCAGACACAGCATCTGACTTTTCCTTGCTTGTGAGGAAAGAGATGTAGTAGCCCTTTTCTAGCTTCAACTGCAGACTCATTAATAACTTCAACTTGTAGAAGGTAAATTTTAATCCAGTAGATATCCTACACTGCAAGAAATAACTATTTGAAGCTCATTTGATAGATAAAAATTATCTATATCACTAAATCAAAAGCTGGTAGTTGCTTGGGAGCAAGCCATCATGGCCTGGTTGTATTCATCATAGGTAGATGAAGAACAGGCCCAATCAAAACTACATATTTATGCTGCTTCAAGAGAGCAGATTTCCACAAACTTGGAGAAAAATAGTAAAGGGAACTGACAAGGCAGAAAACAATTAGCATCTCTATTAAATGGCCAAAATGCTATGATTCTGCTGTCAGAAGGCAGTAACTTCCCTATAAAAGTTCAAAGATGGCAGTTAGTAATCAAATGGAAAACAAAGAGAAATTATATCAGTTACAGTTGCTAGAAGTTGCAATTTACAGTATCATAAATGACAAGGGAAGTTACTAGGGAAGAAAAAATTCTGTGGTTGGAATAGCCAAAGGCAAATGAGACATTTAAAGTGTGTTAAGAATAAAAGAAACCTCAGTGGTGGTACTGGTCTGTTACTAAAGGCAGCTCATAGGTAGGGTTATGCTGATGTGGAAAATGTGGATACTCTCAATAAGAAATTCTGTGATACAAAAGAAACAAGCAGATGGATCTCAAGGGGATTATGAAGAACTGCTCCAGCCTGCTAGTAATTAAGAAAGCAAACTTAGATTACTTTTAGTCCCAGTTCTAGAATAGGTATTTGGGCTCTACCACTTGTTGTAGTAAACTTCAGAATAATAGATTTAATTTTAAAAGATTTCAAAGTGTAGTGGGTTGAGATAGCCACCCTCCCCACCACGGGCAAAATGACGACTCCAACAAACGGATTGCAAAAGTGATGGAAAAGTTTAAATAGAAGAAGTGAAGGTGCACAAAAGAAACCAGAAACAGTGACAAAAGTAACCCCAACACACACCCGGATGAACCCCATCCCCACCTGAGGGTGGGCCCAAGACCCCCAGGGCTCGTTCTTCCCCCCCCACTGCTAGGCTAGTCTCAGCTGGCCAGGCCTGAGACCGCCCATCCCCCTGGCCTTGGGCCTAGCCAGGCCCAAGGCCGGGAGACGTCTCCCCCAGTTACCGGGCGGCGGCGAGGGAAGAAAGAGAAAGAGGCGGACCCCACGCAAGGTCTTATAGCGGTGCAGGGGATTGTGGTAGGAGATACATGGTTTTCCTGTGTCCACCCACTGGGCTGGACTCCTGGACACAGGAAGTGTGCCATGCAGCAGAGGGCACCCAGCCCAAACCACCACACGCCACCCCTTATCTCATACCACAACCCCTGCACCCAAACACATCATCATATTAGAAATCCCTGATGACGCGTCCGGCAGGGTCCATATCTTCTTCTGGGCGTCCAAACAGCCTCTCTCAGGCTCAAGCATCAGTCCAGTCCAGTTCTTCCTCTCTCATCCAGTGGAACCTCCCAGCGATGCAGATTTCACTCTTCTGCAGTGCAGGTTCTCCATGGATCCGTTGGACATCCTGGCCACCTGGAAAAGCCTCACAACCTCTCAGCCAAGCTCTTCTTCTTGTTCACGTTTTGCTCAGCGGCATATCTCCACCCCTGGGGCAAGCCAGTCGGAACAATCCGGCTCCACGACTGCTTTTCCGATCCCCAGGGTGCCGCAAACCGACCGCCTCCGACCGCGGTCCAGGCTACCCAAACGCCTATCAGGGTACTTCGCCCCCCCACACCGGGCGTTCACGTACCGAGGCGTAGCAATGTCCGGCTGCACACCCCCCGGAAGAGGGAGGGGCTGCGCCACAGCCCAACTGAGAGGCAGGGAGGCGGAGCCAGGTGCTCGGCGCCATTTTTCGGTACTGTCCGAAAAACATGGGGGAGATTAGAGCCAAGCCCACTGCAGCCCGAGCGCCGGCCGGCGTCCGCTACCGCGGCCACTCAGCACACAGCAGAGCCCGGCCGCCTCTACCGCCGCGGTACAGGATCAAAATCACCTCCACCCCTCGGGCACTCCAACAGCTTCCCCAGCGAAAGCCACAAGCGCGTTCTCAGAGCCTTTGAAAACGGCTTTCCAGCTGGGGTCCCCGTTCGCCCCTCCTGGGTCTCGGGGGCTATCTCGCCCGCCCGCCCGCTGCGGCTGGCTCCATCCTTGCAGCGAGACGGACCTCATCTGACCTGCTCGCCGCTGCCCCTCCCCCGCCTCACCCCCCGCCGCTTCCACCGCCCGCGGAGAGGAAAGGGTGGGGGAGGGGCAGGTCCCGCGTTCTTAAGCGGTAACCCCCGACACACCAGGTGTCCCCCTGCAATCCACAAGAACCCACACGATCGCCCCGGCAGCAAAGCTTGAGCCCCCCGACCTTCCCAAACCGAAAACCGACGCCCAGAACTAAATTTAAACTATCCATCATTTGCAATCCGATCTGCAGGTCGCCACACCAACCAGCCCCACGTCGGCGCGCCAAAAATGTAGTGGGTTGAGATAGCCACCCTCCCCACCACGGGCAAAATGACGACTCCAACAAACGGATTGCAAAAGTGATGGAAAAGTTTAAATAGAAGAAGTGAAGGTGCACAAAAGAAACCAGAAACAGTGACAAAAGTAACCCCAACACACACCCGGATGAACCCCATCCCCACCTGAGGGTGGGCCCAAGACCCCCAGGGCTCGTTCTTCCCCCCCACTGCTAGGCTAGTCTCAGCTGGCCAGGCCTGAGACTGCCCATCCCCCTGGCCTTGGGCCTAGCCAGGCCCAAGGCCGGGAGACGTCTCCCCCAGTTACCGGGCGGCGGCGAGGGAAGAAAGAGAAAGAGGCGGACCCCACGCAAGGTCTTATAGCGGTGCAGGGGATTGTGGTAGGAGATACATGGTTTTCCTGTGTCCACCCACTGGGCTGGACTCCTGGACACAGGAAGTGTGCCATGCAGCAGAGGGCACCCAGCCCAAACCACCACACAAAGGAAGACTTTCAGTCTTTTTTTATGAAGACCTAGTCTAATCAAAGTTCTTTAAATTCTTTTTATGAGACTGCTCATTTTGTTAAGAGCATATCAATGATTAGACTTCTAAGTATGAAAGAAATGTAGTACCCCATGATAGCATTAAAATGGATGCTAAGGTTCTCCTCCTGCTCTATTTTCCTCTGGTGAGGCTGCATCTCGAATACTGTGTCCAGTTCTGGGCCCCTCAGTTTAAGAAGGACAGGGAACTGCTTGAAAGAGTCTACTGCAGAGCCACAAAAATGATTAAGTGAGTTGAACATCTTCCTTATCATGAGAGTCTGAGGGAGCTGTGTCTCTTTAGCTTGAAGAAGAGACTAATGGGGTGTCCTTATTAATATTTATAAATATGTAAAGGGTGAGTGCCAAGAGGATGGGGCCAGGCTCTGCTCAGTGATGCCCAATGACAGCACAAGGGGCAGTGGGTGGAAGCTGAGGCATAGAAAGTTCCATGGCAACATGAGGAAAAAGTTTTTCACTGTGAGGGTGACAGAACACTGGAACAGGCTGCCCAGGGAGGTTGTGGAGTCTCTCTCTCTGGAGATACTCAAAACCCACCTGGATGGGTTCCTGTGTGATCTACTCTAGGTGATCCTGCTCTGGCAGGGAGGTTGGACTAGATGATATTTTGAGGTCCTTTCCAACCCCTAACATTCTGTGACTTGCCTAAAGGACTGATGACAAAAAGTAGCTGACAGTAAGGAACCTTGATCGAATGGGTATGTTTCTATAAAAAGGGGGTCACATCTGAAAAGGACATGAAAAAGAAAGAAATGGTAAAGGTAATAAGGACCAAGGAACCATGTGAAAGGGTCTGAACTGAGTGGCAAGCTGTGCCTTATCAAGCAAAATACATTTACTGTAACTAAGTCCCTGTAACAAACTTGAAGAATTGTACTGTGAAACCCCTCTACTCAGCTCTGGTGAGACCCCACCTGGAGTACTGCGTCCAGTTCTGGAGCCCCTATTACAGGAGGGATGTGGACGTGCTGGCGCGTGTCCAGAGAAGGGCCACGAGGATGATCAGAGGGCTGGAGCACCTCTCCTATGAGGACAGACTGAAGGAGTTGGGGCTGTTCAGTCTGGAGAAGAGAAGGCTCCCAGGTGACCTCATTGTGGTCTTCCAGTATCTGAAGGGGGCCTACAGGAAGGCTGGGGAGGGACTTCTCAGGATCTCAGGTAGTGATAGGACTAGGGGGAATGGAATGAAGCTGGAAATGGGGAGATTCAGGCTAGATGTGAGGGAGAAGTTCTTCACCATGAGAGTGGTGAAGCCCTGGAATGGGTTATCCAGGGAGGTGGTTGAGGCCCCATCCCTGGAGGTGTTTAAGAGCAGGCTGGACGAGGCTCTGGCCAGCGTGATCTAGTGTAGGGTGTCCCTGCCCATGGCAGGGGGTTGGAACTAGATGATCCTTGTGGTCCCTTCCAACCCTGACTGATTCTATGATTCTATGAAGGAAACTGGGCAGAAGCTGGTTGGATGTGTTGAAATACTGGTTTGTTATTTTGACCTATTGTATGCCTTAATGTTAGGCATGCCAGTAGAGAATGACCAGTTGAGATGTGACACCTGTGCCTGCTGATAGACTAGAGAACTTTGCTGTGTAATGTAACAAACATCATTGCCTGCTTGCATCTGGTCCTGGAAGCTTTGCCAGAAGGCTAAAACAACTATATTACAACATATGGATGTTGCATTCTCCAGTCTAGAAGAGTAGGGAGGAACTGGAGAGGCTGCAGAGGAGATCTGCCAGCATGGGGGTTGACATCTCTGTGGACAGGCTGAGGGACCTGGGCTGCTTCAGCCTGCTGAATGGAGGTTCAGGTCACTGCCACAGCAGTATGCACATGGCTGAAGGGTGGTTTCAGAGAGGATGGAGCTCTTCTGAGGAGTGGGAAGAGACCAAAACCTCCACAAAGAGCAGCTTGGAAGATTCAGACAGGAGTTGAGGACAAAGTAACACCCCTCAAAGGGCAGAGCTGCTGTGCATGAGGCCATCCAGAGGTGTCAGGAAATGGCAGGGAGAGCTGAGACAGCTCAGGGAAGGGATGGAAATGGCAGGGGGAGAGCTGGCTGGGGAAGCAAGATTGGTGTCAGCAGCCTGAAGGGAAAGAGCTGCAGGCATGGGACAGTGGAGGAGAGGCTGCAGTCGGGATGGCCAAGGGCTCTGGCAAGGCTGAGAGGCCCAACAGGACCAAGGTTTTTGTGCCCTTGGCTCTGGCAGTTGCCACTGCCACCAAGGCCTGGGAGGAGAAACTTGGCTTTGAGGCTTTGAGGCTCTTCTATTGCAAGAGCAGTGGTCAGGCCTTGGCCTTTCTGCTTCCTACACCAAAGGCAAGTTTTTCTGCCCTGCACTTTGCCTTTGTCTCCCTGCAATCCTGGCCTCTAACAAGCTGCTCTAAGGAGTCCCTGGGGAGCCTTTGTCAGTAACAAGCCTCAGGGAGGCCAATCAGTGCTTCAAGGGACTTTGGAGTTTTCTTCTGCCTTGGACTTGTTGAGAGGCTTCTTGGCAGTACCTTGGCAGAGTCTCCTGGCAGTACCTAAGGATGATGTAATCAGCCCCAAATACTCCATGGGGCTCATTAAATACTGCTGAACCTCTTATTATTGCCAAGGTTTCTGCAGCTAATTGGAGAGGTTTTTATTGCACAAAGCATCTGATAATTTTTTTTAAGGGTACATTTCATTCCTTTTCAGCAGGAATTTTCTCTTTGCAAGCAAACCACAGCAAAACCTGACAAGGTCTGATCAGGAGTATCACACTCTGCAGCCATCTGCTCAGTACAAGATGTGGCTGATGGAGAAATGCTGCCAGGAGAAATTTCTTTGGAGGCTCTGGAGTTCCCAAGTGGAACCAATTAACACTACAAGAAACTTCAGAGTTTGACTCTGACTTCATCAGAGGTTTCATCAGCTTCCTCTCAGTCCCTGAGGTTTACCTGGCACCAAAGCTGCCAGAGGGCTCCTTTAAATGTCCTGGGCTGATCCTCTGCTGCTGAGCTGGGCCAGGCTCTGGGGCTGCATGGAGCTCTATCCAGGAGCAGCTCCTCTGCACAGGGCTGAGGGCTCTGCCAGGGCATCTCAGGGAGAGAGGAAAGCAGAAAGAGCTTCAAGGTGGCCAGGATTGGGAGGATGCTGAGAGCTCACTGGAGGAGAAGTCACTGCAGCTGCTGACATGGTGAGTCTGAGGAGCTCTTGAGCCTTTCCTGGCAGAGACAGCTCCAGGCAGGAGAGAGATGGGCTGGGGGTGAGGGGAAGCTGCCAAGAAGACCTGGGGTAGGCTGTGTTCAGTCTGCTCTCTCAGTACTTCTCTGCAGATGTCTCTGGCTGCTGTCTGCTGGGCAATGACTCTTTAGAACACCTCATCTCCAGGATCCCTGACTGCTCTGCCCCTCCTGCTGGGCTTGGAGCTGCCCCCAGGGAGGCCCAGATCTGCCGTAGGGCACTGGGCAGTGCTGAGCCTTTCCTTGGGGGTCAGCACTTTGCTCCAAGAGTCTTTGATTCTCTTTAGGAGAGGCTGTGTCCTGCTCTGTCTCTCACAGCGGCACCTCTGGGCTGGTTCAGAGAAGTGTTCACAGAGCTGTGCTTTGCACCAGTGCTGCCCTGCTCTCCTCAGAGCACAGGGAGCTGGGGGGTTCTAAAGGCTAATTTGGGCAGAACATCTGCAAGGCAGCACAGGGGAAAGTGCAGGGCAGAGGGAACAGACTGATGGGCACAGTAGCTCCACTGTAGCAGAGCCCAGATGAGTCCTTGGCAGCACATGGGCTGAGCTCCTGTTCCTCACAGCAGCCTCAGCCAGAACAGAGCAGACAGCAAATCCATTTCAGCTGGGGGATTGCTGTGACCCCTGGAGTGCTGCTTCTCACAGGAGTCTGTCATCAAGTTTTGCTTTCTTTTCTTTCTTAGACATTCCCACAGGCAGCAGATGGCCAACAGCAGCTCCATCACCCACTTCCTCCTCCTGCCATTCCCAGGCACAAGGCAGCTGCAGCTGCTGCACTTCTGCCTCTTTCTGGCCATCTACCTGGCTGCCCTGCTGGGCAATGGCCTCATCATCAGCACCATAGCCTGGGACCACCACCTCCACACCCCCATGTACTTCTTCCTCCTCAACCTCGCCCTCCTTGACCTGGGTACCATCTCCACCACTGTGCCCAAGTCCATGGCCAATTCCCTGAGGCCTCCAGCCAGTTCCCAACCCAGCACAGAGTGTTGCTGCCCAAGCCACGAGCTGACAGCTTGGCCAGCAGTTTGCTGTGGGGGATGGTGTCAAAGGCCTTGCTGAAGTCCAGGTAGACCACACCCACAGGCCTCCCCACATCCACCAGGCAGTCACCTGATCATAGAAGGAGATCAGGTTGGAGAGGCAGGACCTGCCCTTCCTAAATCCATGTTGACTGGGCCTGAGCCCTTGGCCATCCTGCAGGTGCGCAGTTATTGCCTCCAGGATAATCTGCTCCATCATTTTCCCTGGCACTGACGTCAGGCTGACTGGCCTATAGTTTCCGGGTTCCTCCATCCAACCCTTCTTGTGGATGGGGACCACATTGGCCAGTTTCCAGTCATCTGGGACCTCTCCGGTGAGCCAGGACTGGAGGAAAATGATGGAGAACAAAATGATTGGTGCCTGAGGGAAAAGAAGCACAGAGGGAAAAATGGTTGGTGCCTGAGAATAAAGAAGTACAGAGAAAATGTGTTGGTGCCCACAAGAAAACAAGAGCAGAGAACTAAAGGGTTGGTGCCCGAGGGAAAAGACTTGCAGGGAAAAAAAATGGTTGATGCCTGAGAGATTAAAGCACATAGAAACATGTGCCTGCTGATGGACTAGAGAACCTTGCTGTGTAACGTGATAAACGTCTTTGCCTGCTTCCATCCTGTCCTGGAAGCATTGCTCGAGGTGACTAAAACATCTATACTATTATAAATGGTGACCCCAAACGTTTTCCTCGGCCAACCACTCATTATGACTCTCACTTGCACCACCAAGAAGAAATTTGGCTTTTAAGGACTGTGGAGATGCTCCTGTTTGTCAGTGCTACTAATGGTGGGTATTGGATTAGTCTCTGTGAGATCAATCTGTCTGCCTCTATGCCAGTGACATTCCATGATTCGACGGATGTTATGGATGCAATATAGGTCTAAGGTAAGGCAAGGTACAGCTGATAACGAGTAGTTAATTCTATTGGAGATTATAGACACACTATATGTCTAAGATAAGGTGAGGTACACCTGATAACGAGTAGTTAATTCTGTTGGAGATTATAGACACGCTATATGTCTAAGATGAGGTGAGGTACACCTGATAACGAGTAGTTAATTCTATTGGAGATTATAGACACGCTATATGTCTAAGATGAGGTGAGGTACACCTGATAACGAGTAGTTAATTCTATTGGAGATTATAGACACGCTATATGTCTAAGATGAGGTGAGGTACACCTGATAACGAGTAGTTAATTCTATTGGAGATTATAGACACACTATATGTCTAAGATGAGGTGAGGTACACCTGATAACGAGTAGTTAATTCTATTGGAGATTATAGACACACTATATGTCTAAGATAAGGTGAGGTACACCTGATAATGAGTAGTTAATTCTATTGGAGATTATAGACACACTATATGTCTAAGATAAGGTGAGGTACGCCTGAGAGAAAGGTGCAAGAAGCACTGAAGAAAGAAGAATTTAAAAGGTTTGGTGCCTTAGAAGAGAAGCAGCTCTAAAGTGACAGAGGTGAGCAGTCAGGGAAATTGGGTGGTTGGAGCCTCCCCGGGGGTTGGTGCCTCCTTTTGATGAACACATAATGGATAATCAAATAACAAAAGAGGAGCAATCAATACTTAATCAATACTTAATAGTTATGCAGTTAGGGAATGATGATGTTGCAACCAGAACTCCCAGGGCCATCAAGAATGACTTCAAGGCCCTGGGGGATCTGGTGGAGGAGTCAGGTGCACAAATAATTATTTTGTCTATACCCTTAGCTGCAGGAGGAAATACAAGAAGGAACAGGTCAGCAGCTGTAGTCAACAAGTAGCTTAGAGGTTGGAGCAGTCAGAAGAATTTTGGGGTTTTCAATCTTGAAAAGCTTTCTACTGCACCAGGTCAGCTGGTAACAGATGGAGCACATCTGTCCCAGAGGAGGGGAAAGGTCACAGTACACGAGAATGGCCTGTCCCCCAAAGGGAAAAAGATTCCGGGAAGGGAATTGGCAGGTCTCATTGACAGGGCTTTAAACTAGCTTCGAAGGGGGAAGGGGCTGAAACCAGTCCCCTCAGGCAGGAGTCTGAGGGTGGTAAGCTGGAGTCAGGGGCAAAACCAGCAGCCCAGCTGCAGTGCATGTACACTAATGCACAAAGCATGGGAAACAAACAAGAGGAGCTGGAAGCCTTGTTGCAGCAGGAAAGTTATGATGTAGTTGCCATCACAGAGACGTGGTGGGACGACTCACATGACTGGAGCGCTGCAATTGATGGCTACAGGCTCTTCAGGAGAGACAGGCAAGGAAGAAGGGGTGGAGGGGTGGCCCTGTACATCAGGGAGGCACTGGATGCCATTGAGCTAGAGATCAGGGATGATTGTGTTGAGTGCTTGTGGGTGAGAATTAGAGGGAAGACCAGCAGGGCAGACATCCTGGTTGGAGCCTGTTATAGACCACCCAACCAGGAGGAAAATGTGGATGAAGCATTCTATAGGCAGCTTAAGGCTGTCTCAAGATCGCCTAACCTCGTTCTCATGGGTGACTTCAACCTGCCTGATATCTGCTGGGATCTCAACACAGCAGAGAGGAGGCAGTCTAGGAGGTTCTTAGAGTGCATGGAGGACAGCTTCTTATCCCAGGTGCTGTGCGAGCCTACCAGGGGTGAGGCTATGCTTGACCTCCTCTTCACCAACAGGGAAGGGCTGGTGGGTGATGTGGTGGTCGGAGGGTGTTTAGGCACCAGTGACCACGAGATAATTGAGTTTTCGGTATTCAGCCAAGCCAAGAGGGGTAGCAAGAAGACCTCCACTCTGGACTTCAGGAGGGCAGACTTCAGGTTACTCAAGGAACTAACTCAGAAGGCTCCTTGGGAAACAGTCCTTAAAAACAAAGGGCTCCAGGCGAGCTGGACCTACTTCAAGGAAGAACTCTTGAAGGTGCAGGAACAGGCTGTGCCAGTGTGCCGGAAGATGAGCCGCCGGGGCAGACAGCCAGCCTGGATGGGTAATGAACTTCTAAAGGAACTAAGGGAAAAAAAGAGGGTGTATCATCTTTGGAAGAAAGGGGAGGCAACCCATGGAATGTTTAGGGATGTTGCTAGGACATGCAGGAAGAAAATTAGGAGGCAAAAGCCCATTTAGAAATTAGATTGGCCTCTGCTGTGAAGGACAACAAAAAGTCCTTCTATAAATACATCAATAGCAAGAAGAAGGGCAAGGACAGCCTCTACTCCTTGGTTGATACAGAGGGGAGCGTTGTAACAAAGGATGAGGAAAAGGCAGAGGTACTCAACACCTTCTTTGCCTCAATTTTTACTAGCAGGACAGAACGTCTTCCAGACAGCTGGCCTGCAGAGCTGGCAGAAGGAGCCAGAGAGCTTCATAGTTTCCCACTGCCGCAGGAGGGAGTTAGAGATCTTCTGAGCCGCTTGGACCCCCACAAGTCCATGGGACCGGATGGGATCCATCCTAGGGTGCTGAGGGAGCTGGCAGATGAGCTGTCCAAGCCGCTCTCCATCATTGTTCAGCAGTCCTGGCTCACTGGAGAGGTCCCAGAAGACTGGAAGCTGGCCAACGTGGTGCCCATCCACAAGCAGGGCCAGTTGGATGAGCCAGGGAATTATAGGCCTGTCAGCCTGACCTCAGTGCCAGGCAAGATTATGGAACGGGTCATCTTGAGTGCAATCACGCAGCACTTACAGGATGGCCAGGGGCTCAGGCCTAGCCAACATGGATTTAGAAAGGGCAGGTCCTGCCTGACCAACCTGATCTCCTTCTATGATCAGGTCACCCGCCTGGTGGATGTGGGGCAGGTTGTGGATGTGATCTACCTGGACCTCAGCAAGGCCTTTGACACCGTCCCCCACAGCAAACTCCTGGCCAAGCTATCAGCCCATGGCTTGGACAGCAGCTCACTGTGTTGGGTTAGGAACTGGCTGGAGGCCGAGCCCAGAGAGTGGTGATGAATGGTGCCACATCTAGCTAGCAGCCAGGCACCAGTGGTGTGCCCCAAGGATCAGTACTGGGCCCCATGCTCTTCAACATCTTTATTGATGATCTGGATGAGGGCATTGAGTCCATCATCAGTAAATTTGCAGATGACACCAAGCTGGGGGCAGGAGTTAATCTGCTGGAGGGCAGAGAGGCTTTGCAGAGGGACCTCGACAGGCTGGACAGATGGGCAGAGGCCAAGGGCAGGAGATTGAACACATCCAAGTGCCGGGTTCTGCACACTGGCCACAGCAACCCCAGGCAGTGCTACAGGCTGGGGTCAGAGTGGCTGGAGAGTGGCCAGGCAGAGAGGGACCTGGGGGTGCTGGTTGATGGTAGGCTGAACATGAGCCTGCAGTGTGCCCAGGCAGCCAAGAAGGCCAATGGCATCCTGGCCTGCATCAGGAAGAGTGTGGCCAGCAGGAGCAGGGAGGTCATTCTGCCCCTGTACACTGCACTGGTTAGGCCACACCTTGAGTCCTGTGTCCAGTTCTGGGCCCCCCAGTTTAGGAAGGATGTTGTCTTGCTGGAACGTGTCCAGAGAAGGGCAACAAAGCTGGTGAGGGGTTTGGAACACAAGCCCTATGAGGAAAGGCTGAGGGAGCTGGGGTTGCTTAGCCTGGAGAAGAGGAGACTGAGGGGTGACCTTATTGCTCTCTACAACTACCTGAAGGGAGGTTGTAGCCAGGCAGAGGTTGGTCTCTTCTCCCAGGCAGCCAGCACCAGAACAAGAGGACACAGTCTCAGGCTGCGCCAGGGCAGGTTTAGGCTGGATGTTAGGAAGAAGTTCTACACCGAGAGAGTGATTGCCCATTGGAATGGGCTGCCTGTGGAGGTGTTGGAGTCACCTTCATTGGAGGTGTTCAGGAGGAGACTTGATGGAGTGCTTGGCTGCATGGTTTAGTTGTTGGGTGGGTTGGATTGGTTGATGGGTTGGACGCGATGATCTTGAAGGTCTCTTCCGACCTGGTGTATTGTATTGTATTGTATTGTATTGTATTGTATTGTATTGTATTGTATTGTATTGTATTGTATTGTGTGTGGAGGTGGGGAGGGGGTGTGTGGGGTTTTGGGGGAGGTGTTGGGGGTTGTGGGGTACGGGAGGGTGGTCAGGGTGCAGTGGGGTGCTTAGGGTTGTAGGTTTTGTGTGTTGGGAGTTGGTGATGGGTGAGGCTATGTGTGGCTGTGGTGTAGGTCGGGGTGGTGAGGCTTGGAGTGGGGAGTGCTGGGGTGTTGCGAGGGGGTGAGTATGGTTGTGGGAGCTGTGTGTTTGTGGGCAGTGTGTGGGGAGCTGTGGGGGTGTGTGGTGTTGGGGTGGTGTGGGGAGTTGTGGGGGTGTGTGTGTTTGTGGGGGTGTGTGGGGGGTAGGGCAGAGGGGGGTGGGTGGGTGCCGTGTGTGGGGTTGTGGGAGGGGTGTGTGGGGTTGGGGATGCATGGGTGGGGTTGGGTCGGGGTGGGTGTGTTTGGGGGTTCCTTGTGCTGCTGACTCTCCCTGCTGGGGGCAGCTGCAGGCCCCCTTTGGCTGCTGCTATGTCGCAGGCGGAGCCATTGGTTGGCCGCAGGGGCTGTCCCTGGCCCTGTGTCCCTGTGTCCCTCTGCTGGGGGCTGGGCTGGCAGCAGAGCTAAGCTGTGGGCGGCACTGTGGGGGCTGCTGTGTGCAGGAGAAGTGGTGGTGAGCGTGGGGTGTGGCTTGCAGCAGAGGCTGCTGTGGGGGGGTGTGGGGGAGCCCTGGGGAGTTGGAGGCTCTGTGCTGGCAGCTGCTGGGCGGCTGCTGTGCTGCAGGGCAGCGGCTGGGCTGAGGGCCAGGTGCGGGGGGAGCTGTGGGCAGGCTGTGTGCTGGGGGCCGTGGGGGTGTCAGGCGTGGGTGCTGTGCTGAGCCTGAGCTTAGGAGCGCCTGGGGCTGGTGTCAGCTGGGGGGGGTTTGGCTGTGCTGGGGGGGTGGCATCCAAGGCCTCTGTGCTCTGCAATCTCTGAGGCACAAATCTTCCCTGGGGGGCTGCAGACTGATGTTCAGTTTCTCTCCAGGCCTGCTGAGCACAGAGAGGTTCAGGGCAGGAGGAGTTTTTGCTGTGTGGCTGCAGGCTGAGAGCTGTGCAGAGCTGTTGTCAGCTGTGCTGGCAGGAAGCATGGTCAAAAGCAGACTGCTCTGCTGTTTCCCAGCCCAAAGCTGACGGCATGTCTTGGTTTGTCCACGAGGGGGCGACTCAACAAGACACCTGGCAGCTGAATACAGCTGGTGAGGCTGGGTGTCAGGCACAAACAATTCAAAGAACCTTTCAAAGAGGCTGGAACCAATTTTCACTCACCAGTTATGGCTCAGTGCATTACCTGGGGTGCTGCTTTACAACCCACAGGTGACAATGCCTCGTGGGCTGAAGGGCAGGGACTTTACGGTATCACAGTATTGCTAAGGTTGGAAGAGACCTTGAAGATCATCGAGTCCAACCTATCACCACAGACCCCATGACTAGACCGTGGCACCAAGTGCCACATCCAGTCCCCTCTTGAACGCCTCCAGGGACGGTGACTCCACCACCTCCCTGGGCAGCCCATGGTGCTTTAAACAGATCCCAAATGGATGTTAAATGTGTGAGCCCTGAAAGAGAGACAGAATCATAGAATCAGTCAGGGTTGGAAGGGACCACAAGGATCATCTAGTGCCAACCCCCTGCCACAGGCAGGGACACCTCACACTAGATCAGGCTGGCCAGAGCCTCATCCAGCCTGGGCTTAAACACCTCCAGGGATGGGGCCTCAACCACCTCCCTGGACAACCCATTCCAGGGCTTCACCACTCTCATGGGAAAGAACTACTTCCTCACATCCAGCCTGAATCTCCCCACCTCCATTCCATTCCCCCTAGTCCTATCACTACCTGTGCTCCTGACAAGTCCCTCCCCAGCCTTCTTGTAGCCCCCTTCAGATACTGGAAGGCCACAATAATGTCACCTTGGAGCCTTCTTTTCTCCATCCACTCTTTCAGTCTGTCCTCATAGGAAAGGTGCTCCAGCCCTCTGATCATCCTCGTGGCCCTACTCTAGACACCTTCCAGCACCTCCAGATCCCTCCTGTAATAGGGGCTCCAGAACTGGTGGCAGTACTCCAGGTGGGGTCTCACCAGAGCTGAGTAGAGGGGGTAGAATCACTTCCCTTGACCTGCTGACCACACTCCTCTTGATGCTACCCGGGATCTGATTGGCCTTCTGGGCTGCAAGTGCACACTGAGAGCTCCTGTTGAGCTCCTCCAAGTTGTTCTCCAGGGTATTCTCCGCCATGCTGTCATTCAGGGGCTTCTCATGGGCCATGCTGGATGTGTAGAACTGGGGGACTCTCAGAGGGCAGAGAGTGCAGCTGGAGCAATGGATGGAGAGATGGAGGGTGAAGGCTGCAGGGGGTGGGAGGGCTTAGTCCAGCAGCTGTGTGGCTCTGCCTGGCTCCTACCTGCAATGGTGCTGGCAGCAGCTGACCCCAGAAGCTCAAAGACCAGTCCCCTGACCCCTCCTGACATCCAGCACAGCCCAAGCAGGCACTCAGGGCTCCTAGCCACACAGCCCAGCCATACTCCATGACAGGAGT
>JAWKAJ010000253.1:0-19854 GCA_033816785.1 Picus viridis
GGTGCCCCCCAGGGCCCTTCCTCCCCAGCCTGGCACCAGCCTGGCACCACCCTGCCCTGCCAACTGGCATCCTGCTGCCCCCCCAGGACCCTTCCTCATCAGCCTGGCACCAGCCTGGCACCATCCTGGTCTCTGGCACCAGATTGGCACCAGACTGGCACCAGCTGGGCTCCAGTTTGCCACCAGTCTGGCACCAGCTTGGCACCACCCTGCCCTGCCAGCTGGCACCCTGCTGCCCCCCAGGACTCTTCCTCACCACCCTGGCACCAGCCTGGCACCACCCTGCCCTGCCAGCTGGCACCCTGCTGCCCCCCCAGGACCCTTCCTCATCAGCTTGGCACCAGCCTGGCACCAGCCTGGTCTCTGGCACCAGATTGGCACCAGACTGGCACCGGCTGGGCTCCAGTTTGCCACCAGTCTGGCACCATCTTGGCACCACCCTGCCCTGCCAGCTGGCATCATGCTGCCCCCCAGGACCCTTCCTCACCAGCTTGGCACCAGCCTGGCACCAGCCTGGTCTCTGGCATGGATTGGCACCAGACTGGCACCATCTTCTGGCCTGCCCTGCCACCGGCTGGCACCTCTGCTGCCCCAGGACCCTTCCTCACCAGCCTGGCACCAACCTGGCACCAGCCTGTCCTCTGGCACCAGTTGGCACCAGCCTGGCACCAGCCTGCCCTGCCAGCTGGCACCTGCTGCCCCCCAGGACCCTTCCTCACCAGCTTGGCACCAGCCTGGCACCACCCTGCCCTGCCAGCTGGCATCCTGCTGCCCCCCAGGACCCTTCCTCACCAGCTTGGCACCAGCCTGGCACCACCCTGCCCTGCCAGCTGGCATCCACTGCCCCCCAGGACCCTTCCTCACCAGCCTGGCACCAACCTGGCACCAGCCTGTCCTCTGGCACCAGATTGGCACCAGCCTGGCACCAGCCTGCCCTGCCAGCTGGCATCATGCTGCCCCCCCAGGACTCTTCCTCACCAGCTTGGCACCAGCCTGGCACCAGCCTGTCATCTGGCACCAGGCTGGCACCAGACTGGCACTGGCTGGGCTCCAGTTTGCCACCAGTCTGGCACCAGCTTGGCACCACCCTGCCCTGCCAGCTGGCACCTGCTGCCCCCAGGACCCTTCCTCACCACCCTGGCACCAGCCTGGCACCACCCTGCCCTGCCAGCTGGCACCTGCTGCCCCCCAGGACCCTTCCTCATCAGCTTGGCACCAGCCTGGCACCAGCCTGGTCTCTGGCACCAGATTGGCACCAGACTGGCACCGGCTGGGCTCCAGTTTGCCACCAGTCTGGCACCATCTTGGCACCACCCTGCCCTGCCAGCTGGCATCATGCTGCCCCCCAGGACCCTTCCTCACCAGCTTGGCACCAGCCTGGCACCACCCTGCCCTGCCAGCTGGCATCCTGCTGCCCCCAGGACCCTTCCTCACCACCCTGGCACCAGCCTGGTCTCTGGCATCAGATTGGCACCAGACTGGCACCATCTTGGCACCACCCTGCCCTGCCAGCTGGCACCTGCTGCCCCCCAGCACCTTTCCCCGCTGCCCTCCGCCTGCTGCCCCTCTGCCATCTGCTGGGGGGGTCGGGGGGTGTGGGGGGGCGGTGGTCGGGGGGGGGGGCTTGGGTTGGCATTCAGTGCCCTCCCCCCCCCGTGCCCCCTCCCCTTGGCACTGTCTGACCTCAGTTTCCCCTCCCCCCCTCCCCCCCCTTTGCTCCCTGCCTGGACCTTTAGTTTGCACAAGTAAGGGGCTGGGGGGGGGAGGGGGGCTGGAGGGGGGCAGCATGATTTGTTGGGGGGGGTCTGCATGGGGAGGGGGCCCCTGGCACCTGGGGGGGGGGCATCAGCTGCTCTGGCTTGGCTTCCCCCCTCCCCTCCTCTCCCCTCCCCCCTTCCCCCCCTTTGCATGCAGCTTGCTTGGGACCCCCCCCCCCCGACCCTCCCCCCCCCCCCCCCATGAGGTGGTGCCCCCGAGCCCCCCGAGCCCCTCCCTGGCACCCCCCCCAGTGGGCATTGGCCTCACTCTGCCCCCCTCCGAGGTGCTGCCCCCCCCTTGCCCCCCCCCACAGGGACCCTCCAGGACCTCCCCCTCAAAGACCCCCCCCACCCCCCCCCCCGAGGTGCTGCCCCCCTTGGGGCCCCCACAGGGACCCTCCAGGACCTCCCCCCCCCTCAAAGACCCCCAACTCCCCCCCCCCCCCCCCCGAGGTGCTGCCCCCCTTGGGCCCCCCCACAGGGACCCTCCAGGACCTCCCCCCCCCTCAAAGACCCCCAACTCCCCCCCCCGAGGTGCTGCCCCCCCTTGGGCTCCCCCCCCCCAGGGACCCCCGGGCACCCCTCCAGTGGGCACCACCCACACTCTGCCCCTCCCCCCAAGGTGCTGCCCCCAGAGTGCTGCCCCCCCCCGGGGTGCTGCCCCCCCCAGGGTGCTGTCCCCCCATGAGGGACCCCCTGGGACCCCCCCCCGAGGTGCTGCCCCCATGTGCCCCCTCAGGGACCCCCCCCCAAGGTGCTGCCCCCCCATATGCCCCCTCAGGGACCCCCAAGGTGCTGCCCCCCATGTGCCCCCTCAGGGACCCCCCCAAGGTGCTGCCCCCCATGTGCCCCCTCAGGGACCCCCCAGGTGCTGCCCCCTTGTGCCCCCCTCAGGGACCCCCCCCAAGGTGCTGCCCCCTTGTGCCCCCTCAGGGACCCCCCTAAGGTGCTGCCCTCCTTGTGCCCCCCACCAAGGACCCTCCAGGACCCCCAAGCTGCTGCCCTCCTTGTGCCCCCTCCAGAGCCCCCCCCCCCCCGCTTGGCACCCTCCAGTGGGCACCACCCCCACTCTGCCCCCCCCAATGCTGTTGCCCTCTTTGTGCCCCCCACCCCCTCCCCCCACCACCCTGGCACCCCCAGGCTGGGCACACACCACACCCCCACCTTTGCCACCCTCTGTGGCCCCTTGGCACAGCCTTGACCTCCCCCTCCTGTGCCCAGCTCGGGGTTGGCACCGGGGGGCGGGGGGGGAGAGCTCCCACCTTGCTGCTGCCTTTTGCCCCACCCCCCATGCCCCCTCCCCCCCCCCATGCCCCCCTCCTCTTCCTCTTCCTCCCCCCCGCCTTTGTGTCCTGCATGGCTGCTGAGGCCTGGCATGAGCCTGGGGCTGGCACCAGGGGGGGCACCGGGGGGCAGCATGGGGGCAGGGCTCTTCTAACACAGTTTTTGTCTCTTCTCTTCTTCCTCCTCCTCCTCCTCTCCCCCTCCCCCCTTTCTGCCCCCCCCCCTCCCCCTAACCTTGCTCTGACCTCCCTCACCTCTGGGGACCCCAAGGAGCTGGTAAGAAGCTGCTCTGGAACCATCTCCCCAACCCCCCCCTCCCCCCCCCCAGGGGGTGCCCCCAGAGATGCCAGCCTCAGCCCTGCCCCCACTGCTGCTGCTGCTGCTGCTGCTTGCAACCCCTCCCCCACCCCCACCCCCAAACCCCTCCCCCCTCCCCCCAGGGAGCCTCTCCCCCCCCCACCAAGGGAGGTGCAGGGGGAGAGGGAGGGTGGAGGGCAAGAGGGAGAGGGCAGAGAGGTCAAGGTGGGGAGGTGGAGGTCAAGGTGGGGAGGTCAAAGGTCAACTTGGAGAGGTGGAGGTCAAGGTGGGGAGGTGGAGGTCAAGGTGGGGAGGTCAAAGGTCAACTTGGAGAGGTGGAGGTCAAGGTGGGGAGGTTGAGGTCAAGGTGGGGAGGTGAAGTTGCAAGAGTTGAGGTCAAGGTGGGGAGGTGGAGGTCAAGATGGGGAGGTCCAAGGTCAACTTGGAGAGGTGGAGGTCAAGGTGGGGAGGTGGAGGTCAAGATGGGGAGGTCCAAGGTCAACTTGGAGAGGTGGAGGTCAAGGTGGGGAGGTGGAGGTCAAGATGGGGAGGTCCAAGGTCAACTTGGAGAGGTGGAGGTCAAGGTGGGGAGGTGGAGGTCAACTTGGAAGAGTTGAGGTCAAGGTGGGGAGGTTGAGGTCAAGGTGGGGAGGTGAAGTTGCAGAGTTGAGGTCAAGGTGGGGAGGTGGAGGTCAAGGTGGGGAGGTCCAAGGTCAGCTTGGAGAGGTTGAGGTCAAAGAAGTCAACTTGGAGAGGTTGGAGGTCAAGGTGGAGAGGTTGAGGTCAAGGTGGAGAGGTTGAGGTCAACTTGGAGAGGTCAAAGAGGTCAACTTGGAGAGGCTGAGGTCAAGGTGGAGAGGTTGAGGTCAACTTGGAGAGGTCAAAGAGGTCAACTTGGAGAGGCTGAGGGCAAGGTGGGGAGGTTGAGGTCAACTTGGAGAGGTTGAGGTCAACTTGGAGAGGTCAAAGAGGTCAACTTGGAGAGGCTGAGGGCAAGGTGGGGAGGTTGAGGTCAACTTGGAGAGGTCAAAAGGTCAACTTGGAGAGGTTGAGGTCATGTTGGAAGAGTTGAGGTCGAGGTAGAGAGGTTGAGGTCAACTTGGGAGAGGTTGAGGGCAAGGTGGGGAGGTTGAGGTCAACTTGGAGAGGTCAAAGAAGTCAACTTGGAGAGGTTGAGGTCAAGGTGGAGAGGTTGAGGTCAAGGTGGGGAGGTCAAAGAGGTCAAGGTGGAGAGGTTGAGGTCAAGGTGGGGAGGTCAAAGAGGTCAAGTTGCAGAGGTTGAGGTCAAGGTGGAGAGGTTGAGGTCAAGGTGGGGAGGTCAAAGAGGTCAAGTTGCAGAGGTTGAGGTCAAGGTGGAGAGGTTGAGGTCAAGGTGGGGAGGTCAAAGAGGTCAAGTTGCAGAGGTTGAGGTCAAGGTGGGGAGGTCAAAGAGGTCAAGTTGCAGAGGTTGAGGTCAAGGTGGAGAGGTTGAGGTCAAGGTGGGAGGTCAAAGAGGTCAAGTTGCAGAGGTTGAGGTCAAGGTGGAGAGGTTGAGGTCAAGGTGGGGAGGTCAAAGAGGTCAAGTTGCAGAGGTTGAGGTCAAGGTGGAGAGGTTGAGGTCAAGGTGGGGAGGTCAAAGAGGTCAAGGTGGAGAGGTTGAGGTCAAGGTGGAGAGGTCAAAGAGGTCAACTTGGAGAGGTTGAGGTCAAGGTGGAGAGGCTGAAGAGGTTAACGTGGAGAGGTTGAGGTCAAGGTGGAGAGGTTGAAGAGGTCAAGTTGGGGAGGTCAAAGGTCAACATGGAGAGGTTGAGGTCAAAGAAGTCAACTTGGAGAGGTTGGAGGTCAAGGTGGAGAGGTGGAGGTCATGGTAGAGAGGTTGAAGAAGTCAACTTGGGGAGGTTGAGGACAACTTGAAGAGGTCAAAGAAGTCAACTTGGAAGACTTGAGGTCCAGGTGGAGAGGTTGAGGTCAACTTGGAGAGGTTGAGGTCAAGGTGGAGAGGTCAAAGAGATCAACGTGGAGAGGTTGAGGTCAAGGTGGAGAGGTCAAAGAGATCAACGTGGAGAGGTTGAGGTCAAGGTGGAGAGGTCAAAGAGATCAACGTGGAGGTTGAGGTCAAGGTGGAGAGGTTGAAGAGTTCAACTTGGAGGCTCTGAAGGCGTCCTGCAGGGCCTGCTCTCAGCTGTGGGGCAGTTGACCTTCTCCTGGCCTGGGCTCCTGGGGGGGCTGCTCAGGAGGTCTCCTGGGCCCAGGGGCTGCTGGAGACCTTCAGGCCTGGGGCTGCCCTCTGGACATGCTGCCAGGTCCAGCTGCCTGCTGAGACCTTGGAGGTCAACTGGTCCCAACCCTCCCTAGATCCATGGAAGGGTTTGGCTTGGAAGAGGCCTTCAAGCTCCTCCAGTTCCAACCCTTCCAATCCCTCCCTAGCTCCATGGAGTGGTTTGGGTTGGAAGAGACCTTGGAGCTCCTCCAGTTCCAACCCTTCCAATCCCTCCCTAGCTCCATGGAGTGGTTTGGGTTGGAAGAGACCTTGGAGCTCCTCCAGTTCCAACCCTTCCAATCCCTCCCTAGCTCCATGGAGTGGTTTGGGTTGGAAGGGTCCTTGGAGGCCTTCTGCTTCCAACCCTTCCAATCCCTCCTTCGATCCATGGAAGGCTTTGGGTTGGAAGAGTCTTTCAAGCTCCTCCAGTTCCAACCCTTCCAATCCCTCCCTAGCTCCATGGGGTGGTTTGGGTTGGAAGAGACCTTGGAGCTCCTCCAGTTCCAACCCTTCCAATCCCTCCCTAGCTCCATGGAGTGGTTTGGGTTGGAAGAGACCTTGAAGGCCACCTGGTTCCAACCCTCCCAGTAGAGTCTTGGAGTGGTTTGGGTTGGAAGAGGCCTTCAAGCTCCTCCAGTTCCAACCCTTCCAATCCCTCCCTAGCTCCATGGGGTGGTTTGGGTTGGAAGAGACCTTGGAGGTCAACTGGTTCCAACCCTTCCAGTAGAGTCTTGGAGTGGTTTGGGTTGGAAGAGACCTTGGAGCTCCTCCAGTTCCAACCCTTCCAATCCCTTCTTAGATCCATGGAGTGGTTTGGGTTGGAAGAGACCTTGGAGGTCAACTGGTTCCAACCCTTCCAGTAGAGTCTTGGAGTGGTTTGGGTTGGAAGAGACCTTGAAGGCCACCTGGTTCCAACACTCCCAGTAGAGTCTTGGAGTGGTTTGGGTTGGAAGAGGCCTTCAAGCTCCTCCAGTTCCAACCCTTCCAATCCCTCCCTAGCTCCATGGAGTGGTTTGGGTTGGAAGAGACCTTGGAGGTCAACTGGTTCCAACCCTTCCAGTAGAGTCTTGGAGTGGTTTGGGTTGGAAGAGACCTTGGAGGTCAACTGGTTCCAACCCTTCCAGTAGAGTCTTGCAGTGGTTTGGGTTGGAAGAGACCTTGGAGCTCCTCCAGTTCCAACCCTTCCAATCCCTCCTTAGATCCATGGAGTGGTTTGGGTTGGAAGAGACCTTGGAGGTCAACTGGTTCCAACCCTTCCAGTAGAGTCTTGGAGTGGTTTGGGTTAGAAGAGACCTTGGAGGTCAACTGGTTCCAACCCTTCCAGTAGAGTCTTGCAGTGGTTTGGGTTGGAAGAGACCTTGGAGCTCCTCCAGTTCCAACCCTTCCAATCCCTCCTTAGATCCATGGAGTGGTTTGGGTTGGAAGAGACCTTGGAGCTCCTCCAGTTCCAACCCTTCCAATCCCTCCCTAGCTCCATGGAGTGGTTTGGGTTGGAAGAGACCTTGAATGCCACCTGGTTCCAACCCTCCCAGTAGAGTCTTGGAGTGGTTTGGGTTGGAAGAGACCTTGGAGGTCAACTGGTTCCAACCCTTCCAGTAGAGTCTTGGAGTGGTTTGGGTTGGAAGGGACCTTGGAGGTCAACTGGTTCCAACCCTTCCAGTAGAGTCTTGGAGTGGTTTGGGTTGGAAGAGACCTTGGAGCTCCTCCAGTTCCAACCCTTCCAATCCCTTCTTAGATCCATGGAGTGGTTTGGGTTGGAAGAGACCTTGGAGCTCCTCCAGTTCCAACCCTTCCAATCCCTTCTTAGATCCATGGAGTGGTTTGGGTTGGAAGAGACCTTGAAGGCCACCTGGTTCCAACCCTCCCAGTAGAGTCTTGGAGTGGTTTGGGTTGGAAGAGACCTTGGAGGTCAACTGGTTCCAACCCTTCCAGTAGAGTCTTGGAGTGGTTTGGGTTGGAAGAGACCTTGAAGGCCACCTGGTTCCAACACTCCCAGTAGAGTCTTGGAGTGGTTTGGGTTGGAAGAGGCCTTCAAGCTCCTCCAGTTCCAACCCTTCCAATCCCTCCCTAGCTCCATGGAGTGGTTTGGGTTGGAAGAGACCTTGGAGGTCAACTGGTTCCAACCCTTCCAGTAGAGTCTTGGAGTGGTTTGGGTTGGAAGAGACCTTGGAGGTCAACTGGTTCCAACCCTTCCAGTAGAGTCTTGCAGTGGTTTGGGTTGGAAGAGACCTTGGAGCTCCTCCAGTTCCAACCCTTCCAATCCCTCCTTAGATCCATGGAGTGGTTTGGGTTGGAAGAGACCTTGGAGGCCACCTGGTTCCAACCCTCCCAGTAGAGTCTTGGAGTGGTTTGGGTTGGAAGAGACCTTGGAGCTCCTCCAGTTCCAACCCTTCCAATCCCTCCCTAGCTCCATGGAGTGGTTTGGGTTGGAAGAGACCTTGGAGGTCAACTGGTTCCAACCCTTCCAGTAGAGTCTTGGAGTGGTTTGGGTTGGAAGAGACCTTGGAGGTCAACTGGTTCCAACCCTTCCAGTAGAGTCTTGCAGTGGTTTGGGTTGGAAGAGACCTTGGAGCTCCTCCAGTTCCAACCCTTCCAATCCCTCCTTAGATCCATGGAGTGGTTTGGGTTGGAAGAGACCTTGGAGCTCCTCCAGTTCCAACCCTTCCAATCCCTCCCTAGCTCCATGGAGTGGTTTGGGTTGGAAGAGACCTTGAATGCCACCTGGTTCCAACCCTCCCAGTAGAGTCTTGGAGTGGTTTGGGTTGGAAGAGACCTTGGAGGTCAACTGGTTCCAACCCTTCCAGTAGAGTCTTGGAGTGGTTTGGGTTGGAAGGGACCTTGGAGGTCAACTGGTTCCAACCCTTCCAGTAGAGTCTTGGAGTGGTTTGGGTTGGAAGAGACCTTGGAGCTCCTCCAGTTCCAACCCTTCCAATCCCTTCTTAGATCCATGGAGTGGTTTGGGTTGGAAGAGACCTTGGAGCTCCTCCAGTTCCAACCCTTCCAATCCCTTCTTAGATCCATGGAGTGGTTTGGGTTGGAAGAGACCTTGAAGGCCACCTGGTTCCAACCCTCCCAGTAGAGTCTTGGAGTGGTTTGGGTTGGAAGAGACCTTGGAGGTCAACTGGTTCCAACCCTCCCAGTAGAGTCTTGGAGTGGTTTGGGTTGGAAGAGGCCTTCAAGCTCCTCCAGTTCCAACCCTTCCAATCCCTCCCTAGCTCCATGGAGTGGTTTGGGTTGGAAGAGACCTTGGAGGTCAACTGGTTCCAACCCTTCCAGTAGAGTCTTGGAGTGGTTTGGGTTGGAAGAGACCTTGGAGGTCAACTGGTTCCAACCCTTCCAGTAGAGTCTTGCAGTGGTTTGGGTTGGAAGGGACCTTGGAGCTCCTCCAGTTCCAACCCTTCCAATCCCTCCTTAGATCCATGGAGTGGTTTGGGTTGGAAGAGACCTTGGAGCTCCTCCAGTTCCAACCCTTCCAATCCCTCCCTAGCTCCATGGAGTGGTTTGGGTTGGAAGAGACCTTGAATGCCACCTGGTTCCAACCCTCCCAGTAGAGTCTTGGAGTGGTTTGGGTTGGAAGAGACCTTGGAGGTCAACTGGTTCCAACCCTTCCAGTAGAGTCTTGGAGTGGTTTGGGTTGGAAGGGACCTTGGAGGTCAACTGGTTCCAACCCTTCCAGTAGAGTCTTGGAGTGGTTTGGGTTGGAAGAGACCTTGGAGCTCCTCCAGTTCCAACCCTTCCAATCCCTTCTTAGATCCATGGAGTGGTTTGGGTTGGAAGAGACCTTGAAGGCCACCTGGTTCCAACCCTCCCAGTAGAGTCTTGGAGTGGTTTGGGTTGGAAGAGACCTTGGAGGTCAACTGGTTCCAACCCTCCCAGTAGAGTCTTGGAGTGGTTTGGGTTGGAAGAGGCCTTCAAGCTCCTCCAGTTCCAACCCTTCCAATCCCTCCCTAGCTCCATGGAGTGGTTTGGGTTGGAAGAGGCCTTCAAGCTCCTCCAGTTCCAACCCTTCCAACCCCTCCCTAGATCCATGGAAGGCTTTGGGTTGGAAGGGTCCTTGGAGGCCATCTGCTTCCAACCCTCCCAACCCCTCCCTAGCTCCTTGGGAGAGTCCTCTGAGCCCCTTGGCTTCCACCTCCCTCTCCCAAGCCGCCTCAACCCATTTTGGGGGTGGGGGGTGGGTTGGGGGTTGTTGCTGAGCGCCTAAGGGGGGGGGGCGCTGTGGCCTCCTCCTGGAGGTGGGTGGGTGGGGGGTGGGGTGTGGGCCAAGCTGGCAGCCTGGGGCCAGCCCTCCCCTCCTCCCCTCCCCTGGCTGCAGGAGGAGCTGAGCAGCAGCAGCGTGGAGCACCTCATCATCAACCCCAACGCCGCCTACGAGAAGTTCCGCGACAAGAGGCTCAGCACCGAGGGAGTGGGTGAGAGGGGGGGGGGGCGGGGGGGGGCTGGGGGGGCTGGGGGGAAAGGGGGAGGGCGCCTGGGGGGACCTGGGAGGGTGAGTGGGGGGGGGGGGGCCCTGGGGAAGAGGACGAGCCCAAAGGTCACCTCCCGAGGGCTCACAGCCCTCCGGGAGCAGCTCAGAGTCTCCCCGAGGGGCTCAGAGTCTCCCCAAGGGGCTCAGAGTCTCCTCAGGGGGCTCAGAGTCTCCCCGAGGGGCTCAGAGTCTCCCAAGGGGCTCAGAGTCTCCTCAGGGGGGTCAGAGTCTCCCCAAGGGGCTCAGAGTCTCCTCAGGGGGGTCAGAGTCTCCCCGAGGGGCTCAGAGTCTCCTCAGGGGGCTCAGAGTCTCCCCGAGGGGCTCAGAGTCTCCCCAAGGGGCTCAGAGTCTCCTCAGGGGGGTCAGAGTCTCCCCAAGGGGCTCAGAGTCTCCTCAGGGGGCTCAGAGTCTCCCCGAGGGGCTCAGAGTCTCCCCAAGGGGCTCAGAGTCTCCTCAGGGGGGTCAGAGTCTCCCCAAGGGGCTCAGAGTCTCCTCAGGGGCTCAGAGTCTCCCCGAGGGGCTCAGAGTCTCCCCAAGGGGCTCAGAGTCTCCTCAGGGGGGTCAGAGTCTCCCCAAGGGGCTCAGAGTCTCCTCAGGGGGCTCAGAGTCTCCCCGAGGGGCTCAGAGTCTCCCCAAGGGGCTCAGAGTCTCCTCAGGGGGGTCAGAGTCTCCCCAAGGGGCTCAGAGTCTCCTCAGGGGGTCAGTGTCTCCCCAAGGGGCTCAGAGTCTCCCCAAAGGGCCTCAGAGTCCTCCTCGAGCCCTCCCCAAGGGGCTCAGAGTCTCCCCAAGGGGCTCAGAGTCTCCTCAGGGGGGTCAGTGTCTCCCCAAGGGGCTCAGAGTCTCCCCAAAGGGCTCAGAGTCTCCCCAAGGGGCTCAGCCCCCCCCCGGGTGCTCAGTGCTGCCCTCCCGTGGTGAGCTCTTCCTCCACTCCCTGCGGCAGACTTCTCGGACGGCGTGGGCAAGCCGCGGGGCACGGGCTACAGGTCTGAGTACGAGCTGGTGAGTGCGGGGGCCCGGGCATGGCCTGCCCCACACCTGCCCCACAGCCTGCCCCACACCTGCCCCACAGCCTGACCCATAGCCTGCCCCATAGCCTGCCCCACACCTGCCCCACAGCCTGACCCATAGCCTGCCACACACCTGCCCCACAGCCTGCCCCACACCTGCCCCATAGCCTGCCCCACACCTGCCCCACAGCCTGACCCATAGCCTGCCCCATAGCCTGCCCCACACCTGCCCCACAGCCTGACCCATAGCCTGCCACACACCTGCCCCACAGCCTGCCCCACACCTGCCCCATAGCCTGCCCCACACCTGCCCCACAGCCTGCCCCACACCTGCCCCACAGCCTGACCCATAGCCTGCCACACACCTGCCCCACAGCCTGCCCCACACCTGCCCCATAGCCTGCCCCACACCTGCCCCACAGCCTGCCCCACACCTGCCCCATAGCCTGCCCCATAGCCTGCCCCATACCTGCCCCACATCCTGCCCCACACCTGCCCCACAGCCTGCCCCATAGCCTGCCCCACACCTGCCCCACAGCCTGACCCATAGCCTGCCCCACACCTGCCCCACAGCCTGACCCATAGCCTGCCCCACACCTGCCCCACAGCCTGACCCACACCTGCCCCACAGCCTGCCCCACACCTGTCCCACACCTGCCCCACAGCCTGCCCCACACCTGCCCCACAGCCTGACCCATACCTGCCCCACACCTGCCCCACACCTGCCCCACACCTGCCCCACAGCCTGCCCCACACCTGCCCCACAGCCTGACCCATACCTGCCCCACACCTGCCCCACACCTGCCCCACAGCCTGCCCCACACCTGCCCCATAGCCTGCCCCATAGCCTGCCCCATACCTGCCCCACATCCTGCCCCACACCTGCCCCACACCTGCCCCACAGCCTGCCCCACACCTGCCCCACAGCCTGACCCATAGCCTGCCCCACACCTGCCCCACAGCCTGACCCACACCTGCCCCACAGCCTGTCCCACACCTGTCCCACACCTGCCCCACAGCCTGCCCCACACCTGCCCCACAGCCTGACCCATACCTGCCCCACACCTGCCCCACACCTGCCCCACACCTGCCCCACACCTGCCCCACAGCCTGCCCCACACCTGCCCCACAGCCTGACCCATACCTGCCCCATAGCCTGCCCCACACCCTGCCCCACACCCTGCCCCCCTGTGCCCCACAGCTGGGCGAGGGCCTGGCCTGCCAGGAGAGTCCCCAGCAGCGCTTCCAGCTGCCCCACACCTGCCCCACATCCTGCCCCACATCCCCCATGTCCTGTCCCTCACCTGCTCCACACTTACCCCACACCCTGCCCCCCCACACCCTGCCCCACACCCTGCCCCCTGTGCCCCACAGCTGGGCGAGGGCCTGGCCTGCCAGGAGAGTCCCCAGCAGCGCTTCCAGCTGTCCCACATCCTGCCCCACACCCTGCCCCACACCCTGCCCCACACCCTGCCCCCCTGTGCCCCACAGCTGGGCGAGGGCCTGGCCTGCCAGGAGAGTCCCCAGCAGCGCTTCCAGCTGCCCCACATCCTGCCCCACACCTACCCCACACCCTGCCCCACACCCTGCCCCCCTGTGCCCCACAGCTGGGCGAGGGCCTGGCCTGCCAGGAGAGTCCCCAGCAGCGCTTCCAGCTGTCCCACATCCTGCCCCACATCCTACCCCACACCCTGCCCCACACCCTGCCCCCCTGTGCCCCACAGCTGGGCGAGGGCCTGGCCTGCCAGGAGAGTCCCCAGCAGCGCTTCCAGCTGCCCCACATCCTGCCCCACACCTACCCCACACCCTGCCCCACACCCTGCCCCCTGTGCCCCACAGCTGGGCGAGGGCCTGGCCTGCCAGGAGAGTCCCCAGCAGCGCTTCCAGCTGCCCCACACCTGCCCCACATCCTGCCCCACATCCCCCATGTCCTGTCCCTCACCTGCTCCACACTTACCCCACACCCTGCCCCACACCCTGCCCCCTGTGCCCCACAGCTGGGCGAGGGCCTGGCCTGCCAGGAGAGTCCCCAGCAGCGCTTCCAGCTGTCCCACATCCTGCCCCACACCCTGCCCCACACCCTGCCCCACACCCTGCCCCCCTGTGCCCCACAGCTGGGCGAGGGCCTGGCCTGCCAGGAGAGTCCCCAGCAGCGCTTCCAGCTGCCCCACATCCTGCCCCACACCTACCCCACACCCTGCCCCCCTGTGCCCCACAGCTGGGCGAGGGCCTGGCCTGCCAGGAGAGTCCCCAGCAGCGCTTCCAGCTGTCCCACATCCTGCCCCACACCTACCCCACACCCTGCCCCACACCCTGCCCCCTGTGCCCCACAGCTGGGCGAGGGCCTGGCCTGCCAGGAGAGTCCCCAGCAGCGCTTCCAGCTGCCCCACACCTGCCCCACATCCTGCCCCACATCCCCCATGTCCTGTCCCTCACCTGCTCCACACTTACCCCACACCCTGCCCCACACCCTGCCCCACACCCTGCCCCCTGTGCCCCACAGCTGGGCGAGGGCCTGGCCTGCCAGGAGAGTCCCCAGCAGCGCTTCCAGCTGTCCCACATCCTGCCCCACACCCTGCCCCACACCCTGCCCCACACCCTGCCCCCCTGTGCCCCACAGCTGGGCGAGGGCCTGGCCTGCCAGGAGAGTCCCCAGCAGCGCTTCCAGCTGCCCACATCCTGCCCCACACCTACCCCACACCTGCCCCACACCCTGCCCCCTGTGCCCCACAGCTGGGCGAGGGCCTGGCCTGCCAGGAGAGTCCCCAGCAGCGCTTCCAGCTGCCCCACACCTGCCCCACATCCTGCCCCACATCCCCCATGTCCTGTCCCTCACCTGCTCCACACTTACCCCACACCCTGCCCCACACCCTGCCCCACACCCTGCTCCCACACCCCCCTGTGCCCCACAGCTGGGCGAGGGCCTGGCCTGCCAGGAGAGTCCCCAGCAGCGCTTCCAGCTGTCCCACATCCTGCCCCACACCCTGCCCCACACCCTGCCCCACACCCTGCCCCCCATGCCCCACAGCTGGGCGAGGGCCTGGCCTGCCAGGAGAGTCCCCAGCAGCGCTTCCAGCTGCCCCACATCCTGCCCCACACCTACCCCACACCCTGCCCCACACCCTGCCCCCTGTGCCCCACAGCTGGGCGAGGGCCTGGCCTGCCAGGAGAGTCCCCAGCAGCGCTTCCAGCTGTCCCACATCCTGCCCCACACCTACCCCACACCCTGCCCCACACCCTGCCCCCCTGTGCCCCACAGCTGGGCGAGGGCCTGGCCTGCCAGGAGAGTCCCCAGCAGCGCTTCCAGCTGTCCCACATCCTGCCCCACATCCTACCCCACACCCTGCCCCACACCCTGCCCCCCTGTGCCCCACAGCTGGGCGAGGGCCTGGCCTGCCAGGAGAGTCCCCAGCAGCGCTTCCAGCGCCTGCAGCACGAGGTCCAGGAGCTGCTCCGCGACCTGCAGCGCCTCCAGGTGGGCACCGCCCCCGAGCCCCCCCCCCGGGCCCCCCCCACCCAGGGCACCCCCGTGGGCCCCCCAGGAGGGGGCCAGGCGGGCAGGGCTGAGCCCCCTGGCGCCCTCCCTCGGCAGAGCTCGGCCAAGGAGGCGGCAGCAGGGGAGGAGCTGTGCCCCATGGCCCTGGCCCGGGAGGTGGAAGGCCTCCGGCAGCAGCTGCTCTGCAGCCACCTGGAGAAGCTGCTGGGGCCTGGGGCGGGAGGAGACCTGGCGGACCCCGAGGGAGCCCTGGGCAAGTGAGTGGGGGGCAGGGCTGGGGGGAGATGTGGGGCGGGATGTGGGGTAGATAGGGGGCGGTTGTGGGGCTGGAGCGAGGCAGGATATGGGGCAGGTGTGGGGCAGATGTGGGGCAGATGTGGGGCAGGTGTGGGGCAGATATGGGGCAGGATATGGGGCAGGTGTGGGGCAGATATGGGGTAGATGGGCAGATGTGGGGCAGATATGGGGCAGGATATGGGGCAGGTGTGGGGCAGATGTGGGGCAGATATGGGGCAGGTGTGGGGCAGATATGAGGTAGATGGGCAGGATGTGGGGCAGTGTGGGGCAGATATGGGGGAGATGTGGGGCAGGATGTGGGGCAGGTGTGGGGCAGGATGTGGGGCAGATATGGGGCAGGATGTGGGGCAGTGTGGGGCAGATATGGGACAGATGGGCAGGATGTGGGGCAGCGTGGGGCAGATATGGGACAGATGGGCAGGCCCTCGGCCAGCTGTGGGCAGATAGGGACAGACAGATGGGTGTGGGGCAGATATGGGACAGGGGCAGATGTGAGCAGTGAAGATACAGGACATGGGGGATGTGGGGCAGGATGTGGGGCAGATATGGGGCAGATGGCAGGATGTGGGGACTGGGGCAGATATGGGACAGATGGGCAGGATGTGGGGCTGTGTGGGGCAGATATGGGCAGTGGGGCAGGGGTGTGGGGTGGGTGTGGGGGGCAGGATATGGGACAGATGGGCAGGATGTGGGGCAGATGTGGGGCAGATATGGGGAAGTGTGGGGCAGATGAGGCAGATATGGGGCAGGGATGTGGGGCAGATGTGGGGCAGGTGTGGGGCAGGAGTGGGGTAGGTGAGGGAGATGTAGGACAGATGGGCAGGATGGGGGGCAGATGTGAGGCAGGTGTGGGGCAGCTGTGGGGCAGATGCTGGGGACAGGGATGGCCCAGGTGTGGGGCAGATATGGGGCAGATGTGGGGCAGGGTGTGGGGCAGGTGTGGGGGAGATATGGGGCAGGATGTGGGAGCTGGAAGTGCTGCAGGGGACTATCCTGGCAGGCCAGGCCCTGGCCCAGCTGTGGGGTAGGAGTGGGGCAGGGTGTGGGGTAGGTGTGGGGCAGGATGTGGGGCAGCTGGAAGCGCTGCTGGGGACTCTCCTGGCAGGCCAGGCCCTCGCCCAGCTGTGGGAGCACAGGGGGCAGGGTGTGGGGCAGGGTGTGGGGGAGATGTGGGGCAGGATGTGGGACAGCTGGAAGCGCTGCTGGGGACTCTCCTGGCAGGCCAGGCCCTCGCCCAGCTGTGGGGCACAGAGAGGGGCAGGGTGTGGGGCTGGGTGAGGCAGGATATGGGGCAGGTGAGGGACAGGACATGGGGGGATGTGGGGCAGGATGTGGGGCAGGTGTGGGGCAGGATGCTGGGGCAGTGTGGGGCAGATATGGGACAGATGGGGGGCACAGGGGGCAGGGTGTGGGGCAGATGTGGGGTAGATGTGGGGCAGGATGTGGGGCAGCTGGTGCGCTGGAGGGGCTCTCCTGGCAGGCCAGGCCCTCGGGGAGACCAGGGCATGGGGGGCAGGGTGTGGGGCAGGGTGTGGGGTAGGATGTGGGGGCAGGATGTGGGACAGCTGGCGCGCTGCTGGGGACTCTCCTGGCAGGCCCAGGCCCTCGCAGGGCTGTGGGGCACAGGGGGCAGGGTGTGGGGCAGGGTGTGGGGTAGGTGTGGGGCAGGATGTGGGGTAGATAGGCTGCTGGGGACTCTCCTGGCAGGCCAGGCCCTCGCCCAGCTGTGGGGCATATGGGGCAGGGTGTGGGGCAGGGTGTGGGGTAGGGTGTGGGGCAGGATGTGGGACAGCTGGGGCAGGCTCTCCTGGCAGGCCAGGCCCTCGCCCAGCTGTGGGGCACAGGGGGCAGGGTGTGGGGCAGGGTGTGGGGCAGGGTGTGGGGTAAGTGTGGAGCAGGTGAGGGACAGGACATGGGGGATGTGGGGCAGGATGTGGGGCAGGTGTGGGGCAGCTGGAAGCGCTGCTGGGGACTCTCCTGGCAGGCCAGGCCCTCGCCCAGCTGTGGGGCACAGGGGGGGCAGGGTGTGGGCAGGGTGTGGGGCAGGCTATGGGGCAGGTATGGGTCAGGCTGTGGGGCAGGTGTGGGGCAGGCTGTGGGGCAGGTGTGGGGCAGGTGTGGGGCAGGTGTGGGGCAGGTGTGGGGTAGGTATGGGTCAGGCTGTGGGGCAGGTGTGGGGCAGGCTGTGGGGCAGGTGTGGGACAGGTGTGGGACAGGCTGTGGGGCAGGTGTGGGTCAGGCTGTGGGGCAGGTGTGGGGTAGATATGGGGCAGGCTATGGGGTAGATGTGGGGCAGGCTGTGGGGCAGTGTGGTGCAGGATATGGGGCAGGATGTGGGGCAGGTATGTGGCAGGGGTGGGGCAGGCTATGGGGCAGGTGTGGGGTAGCTGTGGGGTAGATGTGGGGCAGGATGTGGGGCAGGTATGGGTCAGGCTGTGGGGCAGGTGTGGGGCAGGCTGTGGGGCAGGTGTGGGGCAGGTGTGGGGCAGGTGTGGGGCAGGTATGGGTCAGGCTGTGGGGCAGGTGTGGGGCAGGCTGTGGGGCAGGTGTGGGACAGGTGTGGGGCAGGCTGTGGGGCAGGTGTGGGTCAGGCTGTGGGGCAGGTGTGGGGCAGGCTATGGGTCAGGCTGTGGGGCAGGTGTGGGGCAGGCTATGGGTCAGGCTGTGGGGCAGGTGTGGGGCAGGCTATGGGGCAGGCTGTGGGGCAGGTGTGGGGCAGGATGTGGGGCAGGTATGGGGCAGGCTATGGGGCAGGCTATGGGGCAGGTGTGGGGCAGGCTGTGGGGCAGGTGTGGGGCAGGCTATGGGGCAGGTGTGGGGCAGGCTGTGGGGCAGGTGTGTGGCAGGCTATGGGTCAGGCTGTGGGGCAGGTGTGGGGCAGGCTGTGGGGCAGGTGTGGGGCAGGCTATGGGGCAGGTGTGGGGCAGGCTGTGGGGCAGGTGTGTGGCAGGCTATGGGTCAGGCTGTGGGGCAGGTGTGGGGCAGGCTATGGGGCAGGCTATGGGTCAGGCTGTGGGGCAGGTGTGGGGCAGGCTATGGGGCAGGTGTGGGGCAGGCTGTGGGGCAGGTGTGTGGCAGGCTATGGGTCAGGCTGTGGGGCAGGTGTGGGGCAGGCTATGGGGCAGGCTATGGGTCAGGCTGTGGGGCAGGTGTGGGGCAGGCTGTGGGGCAGGTGTGGGGCAGGCCATGCCCGGGCCCCGCACTCACCAGCTCGTACTCAGACCTGTAGCCCGTGCCCCGCGGCTTGCCCACGCCGTCCGAGAAGTCTGCCGCAGGGAGTGGAGGAAGAGCTCACCACGGGAGGGCAGCACTGAGCACCCGGGGGGGGGGCTGAGCCCCTTGGGGAGACTCTGAGCCCTTTGGGGAGACTCTGAGCCCCTTGGGGAGACACTGACCCCCCTGAGGAGACTCTGAGCCCCTTGGGGAGACTCTGAGCCTTGGGGAGGGCTCGAGGAGGACTCTGAGGCCCTTTGGGAGACTCTGAGCCCCTTGGGGAGATTGCCCCCCTGAGGAGACTCTGAGCCCCTTGGGGAGACTCTGACCCCCCTGAGACTCTGAGCCCCTTGGGGAGACTCTGAGCCCCTCGGGGAGACTCTGAGCCCCCCTGGAGACTCTGAGCCTTGGGGAGACTCTGACCCCCGAGGGACTCTGAGCCCCTTGGGGAGACTCTGAGCCCCTCGGGAGACTCTGAGCCCCCTGAGGAGACTCTGAGCCCCTTGGGGAGACTCTGACCCCCTGAGAGACTCTGAGCCCCTTGGGAGACTCTGAGCCCCTGGGAGACTCTGAGCCCCTGGGGGAGACTCTAGCCTTGGGAGCCCCCTGAGGAGACTCTGAGCCCCTTGGGGGGAGACTCTGAGCCCTCGGGGAGACTCTGAGCCCCCTGAGGGACTCTGAGGCCCCTCGGGAGACTCTGACCCCCCTGAGGGAGACTCTGAGCCCCTTGGGAGACTCTGACCCCCCCCCCTGAGGGACTCTGAGCCCCTTGGGGGAGACTCTGAGCCCCTCGGGGAGACTCTGGGCCCCCTGAGGAGACTCTGAGCCCCTTGGGGGACTCCTAGGCCCTCGGGGAGACTCTGAGGCTGCTCCCGGAGGGCTCTTGGAGCTCCTCGGGAGGTGACCTTTGGGCTCGTCCTCTTCCCCAGGGCCCCCCCTCCCCCCTCACCCTCCAGGTCCCCCCAGGCGCCCTCCCCCTTTCCCCCCAGCCCCCCAGCCCCCCGCCCCCCCCCCTCTCACCCACTCCCTCGGTGCCTGAGCCTCTTGTCGCGGAACTTCTCGTGGCGTTGGGGTTGATGATGAGGGTGCTCCACGCTGCTGCACTCAGCTCCTCCTGCAGCCAGGGGGAGGGAGGGGGCTGGCCCCCAAACTGCACCAGCTTGGCCCACACCCCACCCCCCACCCCACCCACCTCCAGGAGGAGGCCCCAGCGCCCCCTTAGGCGCTCAGCAACAACCCCCAACCCACCCCCCACCCCCAAAATGGGTTGAGGCGGCAGGGAGGGAGGTGGAAGCCAAGGGCTCAGAGGACTCTCCCAAGGAGCTAGGGAGGGGTTGGGAGGGTTGGGAAGCAGATGGCCTCCAAGGACCCTTCCAACCCAAAGCCTTCCATGGATCTAGGGAGGGGTTGGAAGGGTTGGAACTGGAGGAGCTTGAAGGCCTCTTCCAACCCAAACCCTCCATGGAGCTAGGGAGGGATTGGAAGGGTTGGAACTGGAGCTTGAAGGCCTCTTCCAACCCAAACCACTCCAAGACTCTACTGGGAGGGTTGGAACCAGTTGACCTCCAAGGTCTCTTCCAACCCAAACCACTCCAAGACTCTACTGGGAGGGTTGGAACCAGGTGGCCTTCAAGGTCTCTTCCAACCCAAACCACTCCATGGATCTAAGAAGGGATTGGAAGGGTTGGAACTGGAGGAACTCAAGGTCTCTTCCAACCCAAACCACTCCAGACTCTACTGGAAGGGGTTGGAACCAGTTGACCTCCAAGGTCCCTTCCAACCCAAACCACTCCAAG
>JAWKAJ010000254.1:0-19867 GCA_033816785.1 Picus viridis
GGTGCTGGGAAGGAGGCGGGGGCAGCGCCGGGGCTCCGCCCCCTCCGCTGCCCCCGCCCCCTTCCCAGCACCCCCGCGGCAGGCTGTGAGGGAGCTGTTTGCGGAGGGTCGGTAGTGGTCTGCACCGCGCTGCATTGGGGTGGAAATACTCCCCTCCCCCTCCCCCCACCCCCGACCCACCCTTCCCCCCCCAGGCCGAGTCGGGGTCTCCCCACACCTTCCCAAAGCCGGATCGCGGTCCCCTTCCTCCCACCCCGCCCCGTTTGGAGCGTTGATGCCGTCACAACATGGCGTCGCCCCCATCCCAAGCCAGTGAGCAGTAAGGGACTGGGGGAGCCCAGGCCGCGGGTGGTCCGAGTGGGAGGTAGAGGAGGAATTTGGTTGGTTGGGGGGGGTGGGCATAGACATTCGCTGCCCACTTTGTTCCCTCTCCAAGGCCTGGCTTGGGGCAAAAAGGCTGACGGTTGGTGCTGCTGCTGCTGGTTGAGGCCTCCCCAGGCGCGGTAGGAAGGGGGTGGAGAGGTTGGTATGGAGGCAGCTGCCTGCTGGCTTCTCTCCCCACCCTTCCTCCCCATCCTCCTTCTTCCTTCTCTTCCTTCCCTTCCTCCTCCTTCCTTTCCTTATCCTCCTCTTCCTTCTCCTCCCCCCCGCCGTAAATCCTCTTCCCTGCAGACCTGAGCGGGGAGCTTGTGACGGAGATTAGCCTCTGCCCGACGGGAAAGGAGAAAGAAGGGAGGGAGGAGAGGGAAAAGGAGGAAAGAAGGAAAAACAGGGAAAGGGAAGGAATAAGGAGGAAAAAAGAAGAATAAGGAATAAGGAGGAAAAAAAAGAAGGAATAAGGAGGAAAAAAAGAAGGAATAAGGAGGAAAAAAAGAAGAAGGAAAATAAGGAATAAATAGGGGAAAGAGTAAAGGAAAGAAGGAGTAAGGAGGTAAAAAGGAATAAGGAGGGAAAAGGAATAAAGGGGAAAAGAAAGAATAAAAGAGGAAAAAAAGGACTAAAGAAAAAAGGAATAAAGAGGAATAAAGGAAAAGGACTAAAAGAGGGAAAACAGAAAAGGGAATAAAGAAGAGGGGGAAAAGGTGAAAAAAATAGCGACAACAAAAGGGGAAAGGAACAAATGAAGAAAGGGAAAGAGCAAAAAGTAAAGAGAAAAAGAGGAAAAAAGTAATAAAAAGGGAAAGGACTAAAAGAAGGAAAAAAAGGTGGAGAAAAGAGGAAGAAACAAGGTGGGAAAAGGAAGAAGGGGGAAAAGGAGGAGGAATAAAGAAAGGAAAGAAAGAGAAAAGGTGGAGAAAAAGAAGGGAGGGAGAAAAGAGGCTGGGCGAGGGAGGCGACGCCGGCAGCAAAGCAGCCGCAAAGTAAGAGCTGGACCGGGGACACCGGGGGCGGCCTGGGGGTGGGGGTCTGGGAGCTCGGGTGGGGCACAACCTCCCAGCGCCCCACGCGTGACGGCCGCGGGTGGAGGGTGACAGAGGATCGGTGACGGCGGCGCTGGGTTGGGGGCTCCGGGGGAAGCGAGGCAGGGTGGTGGCAACTCCCCCCCCCCCCCCGGGCTCGCCACCATCCCTTCCCCCCCTCCACCCTGCCGCCACCCTCGCCCCGGCTGGCTCGGCCACCCCCAGCCGGTTTTACCGGATCCCGACGCCACGCCCAGCTGCCGCCGGCGCAGCTGGCAGGGAGGCTGTGGCAGCGCGGGCAGTGCCCAGCGCTCCCTGGGCGCACCCGGGGCAGCAGGGGTGGGAGGGGATGGCTGTGGGGGCGCTGGCTGGGGACTGTTCGGCTTTGGGTGTTGGGTTTGTTACTCTTCGGTTGCTCTTTGCTGTTTGGTTTTTTACTGGTTTTTTCTTTCCCCCCTTTGGGGGATTTTTACTGGTTTTTAATCCTTTTTTAAACTGTTTTTTATCAATTTTTAAACAGTTTTTTTATCCCTTTTTTGCTGTTTTTTATCCCTTTTAGCTGTTTTTTATCCCCTTTAGCTGTTTTTTATCCCCTTTATCCCCTTTAGCTGTTTTTTATCCCCTTTTAGCTGTTTTTTAGCTGTTTTTTATCCCCTTTTTGCTGTTTTTTATCCCCTTTTGCTGTTTTTTATCCCCTTTAGCTGTTTTTATCCCCTGTTTTTTATCCCCTTTTGCTGTTTTTTATCCCTGTTTTTTATCCCTTTAGCTGTTTTTTAGCTCCCCTTTTAGCTGTTTTTTATCCCCTTTTTGCTGTTTTTTATCCCCTTTTTGCTGTTTTTATCCCCTTTGCTGTTTTTTATCCCCTTTTTGCTGTTTTTTTTTATCCCCTTTTTGCTGTTTTTTTATCCCCTTGCTGTTTTTTATCCTCTTTAGTTGCGATCCCTTTTTAGTTTATCCCCTTTTAGCTGTTTTTTATCCCCTTTTAGCTGTTTTTTATCCTCTTTGCTGTTTTTTATCCCCTTTTGCTGTTTCTTATCCCCTTTTAGCTGTTTTTTATCCCCTTTTAGCTGTTTTTTATCCCCTTTTAGCTGTTTTATCCTCTTCACTTTTTAGCTGTTGTTTTATCCCCTTTTAGCTGTTTTTTATCCCTTTTAGCTGTTTTTTATCAAATTTATTTTGCCCAAATTTTTTTTACCTAAATTTTTTACCTAAATTTTTTTGCCTAAATTTTTTTACCTAAATTTTTTTGTCCTAAATTTTTTTGCCTAAATTTTTTTGCCTAAATTTTTTTACCTAAATTTTTTTGTACCTAAATTTTTTTACCTAAATTTTTTTACTTTCTACTAATTTTTTTACCTAAATTTTTTTTGCCTAAATTTTTTTGCCTAAATTTTTTTGCCTAAATTTTTTTGCCTAAATTTTTTTGCCTAAATTTTTTTGCCTAAATTTTTTTGCCTAAATTTTTTTGCCTAAATTTTTTTGCCTAAATTTTTTTGCCTAAATTTTTTTGCCTAAATTTTTTTGCCTAAATTTTTTTGCCTAAATTTTTTTACCTAAATTTTTTTACCTAAATTTTTTTACCTAAATTTTTTTACCTAAATTTTTTTACCTAAATTTTTTTACCTAAATTTTTTTACCTAAATTTAATTTTACCTAAATTTTTTTACCTAAATTTTTTTACCTAAATTTTTTTACCTAAATTTTTTTACCTAAATTTTTTACCTAAATTTTTTTTACCTAAATTTTTTACCTAAATTTTTTTACCTAAATTTTTTTCACCTAAATTTTTTTTATACCTAAATTTTTTACCTGTTTTTACTAACCTTTTTTACCTCTAACCTACCTTTCCCTCTCCCCTCCTCTCCCCTCCCTCTCCCTCTCCCTCTCCCCTCCCTCTCCCCTCCCTCTCCCCTCCCTCTCCCCTCCCTCTCCCCTCCCTCTCCCCTCCCTCTCCCTCCCTCTCCCCTCCCTCTCCCCTCCCTCTCCCCTCCCTCTCCTCCCTCTCCCTCCCTCTCCCTCCCTCTCCCCTCCCTCTCCCCTCCCTCTCCCCATAGGTTTAATTTCTACTTTTTAACTTCTTCCCCCCCCCAGGCTTTCACATTTTTTAACTGTTTTTTTTTTACTGCTTGTTGCTATTTTAAACCTTTCTTTTTTGTTAACTTTTTTGAACCTCATTTAAGCTTTTTTTCAACCTTTTTAAACCTTACTTAATTTTTTTTTAGCCTTTAGTTTTGTTTTTTTTTAACCTTCTTTGCTTTTCAACCTTTTTTTTTTTAACTTGTAAAACTTTTTTTGGGCTTTTCATCGTTTTTAGCCTTTTTTTCCCTTTTTAAACCTGCTTTTTCACCTTTTCAACCTCCTTTATTTTACTTTAAATAATCTTTTTTCTACCTTTTTGTTACTTTTTTCAAGCTTTTTTTTTTTTTTTTTTTTTTTTTTTTTTTGCATTTTTCACTTTTTCTCCATGGAGATTTTAACTTTTTTTTGTTTGTCTTTTCTTTTAATCAATTTGTATTGTTGAATCTGGATCTTTCTAACCCAAATCCCTTGGACATTCCCAAGCCAAATTCCCAAATCCCTTGGGCTGTTTCCAAGCCAATTTTCCATCTCTTTGGAGTGTTTCCTGACCCAAATCTCCCAACTTTTCCCCTCAGGATCCTCTTCTCTGGGCTGACTTTGCAGGAGGTTCCTCTTGGAAGCGCTTTGGGCTCCAACCTCCTCCACTGCTGCACTGAATCCCTGGATTCCTCCCAGGTGAGTCTGGGATTGTCCTGGAGTGGGGAACAGAGCTGTTGAGAGCGGAATTGGAGGCAGGAGCAGCCAAGGGTTAGTTTGGCCTTACTGGGGGCGGGATGCGGGGATCACCGAATGGGGGCTAAAGGAGCTGGGAAACTGAACCAAAGCATCTCCTCCTCCTGGAATACCCAAATTTGCCCTTCCTAAGGGAGAGCATATGGGGGATGCAGCTGACCCAGGATGGACCTTGGACCAGGAGCTTTCAGAGTCTGAGCGCGTGGTGATCCCATGTAGCCACTGAGCAGGAAGGGAGGATTGTGGGAAGGATTTCCCAGCTCCCGGGAGGATAGCTGGTGGAGGTTGGCAGGATGAATTCCAGCTGGCATCCAGGAGGTCATCAGCAGGAGACCCAGCTGGCGGCGCTGAGATTGTTGGCAGGATGGACATCCAGAAGCTGCTGTCGTGGATGGAATTTCAGGTTCAGGAGCCTGTCAGGTGGAACCGGTCATCCAGGAAGTTGTTGTCAGGGATGGACTTCAGGTGGTGTCCCAGCTGCTGTCAGGGATGGAGAACCATAGGGATTGACTTCCAGGTGATCGATCCGTTGGCAGAGATGGAGTTCAGGTGGCATCCAGGCTGTCAGGATGGAATCCAGGTGGCATCCAGGAAGCTGCTGTCAGGATGATCCAGCTGGCATCAGTAGGCCGTTGGCAGGATGGAGTCCGAGCCATCCAGGAGGTCGTTGCAGGGATGGAATCCCAGCTGCAGCCAGGACAGGCCGCAAAGCGGGTGCTCTGCGGGTGGCTCGAGGAGCCCTCGCCCCTCGATGAGCATCCTTCAAGGAGAAGGCCCTCAGAGCTGGGGTCTGTGGGGGGGTCAGCCTGCCAGGGCGAGGCCCGAGCTCCAAGCCGGAGGAGGATTTCTACTGCGTGAGTGGATCAGGTGGAAGGGGAGAGGTGCCGATCATCACCAGAGCGGCCCTGCCCGCTGCTGGCCATCATGGGCATCCTCTCCCAGTGGAAGTGTGTTAGGGCACGGCAGGGGGGCGTCTGGGGCGGGGCCCGGTGAGGGCACGGAGCTTGAGCCTCCCCCAGCTGGTGAGGGCGCCGGGTAGGCTCCGCTTTCCATGCTTCAGGTGAAGGTTCTCGCAGAGGAGTGATCCATAGGAGATGGCCATCGCCAGGGGGTGGCTCGCGGGTTGCTGGCACACAGGGGCTGGGCATGCTGGCTGTGGGGCACTACACTGAGCCATGAGTGAGGGCACACTGCGGGTGGGCTGGCAGGCTGGGTGACTGGCACACCAGGGGCTGGCAGGTCGTGGGTCACTGGCACAAGGGGCTGACTGGGCTGCAGGCCGTGGGTCACTGGCGCACCAGGGGCTGACTGGGCTGGCTTGTCACCGGCAGGTCACAGGGGCTGGCGCAGGTCATGTCACTGGCATGCCGCGGTTGCAGGCCGGGTCACCGGCACCAGGCTGCCGGCGGCGTGGCAGGTCAATCGGGGCGGCACCACCAGGGGCTGCTCGGCAGGTCGCTAAATTATAATAGGGCTCGCCCGCGCGGCACTCGGCACACCTTAGGGCCGCCCAGGCAGTCGCTCACCGGCACACCAGGGCTGCTCGCGGCTGGCAGGTCATCACCGGCACATCAGGGCCGACTGGGCCGGCAGGCCGCCAGGCTGCCGCGCTCGGCAGGTCGTCACTGGTACACCAAGCTGCTCGTTACAGGCCGTACTTACCAGGCTGCTCGCGCTGGCAGGTCGCAATCGGCACTGCGCGCTGGCAGGCCGCGAACACTGGCAGACGAGGGCTCGTCTGCGCTGGCGGTCGCGGTCACTGGCGCACGACGAGGGCTTTCGCTCGTCAGGCTCGGCAGGCGGGGTCGGTCGCGAGGCCCGCGGCTGGCAGGCCGCGGTCACTGGCACACGGGCTGCTCGCGCTGGCAGGCCGCGGCGCGCAGCAGGCCGCGGCGCGAGGCTGCGCTCGGCACCCGGCAGGTCGCACCCGCACACGAGGGCTTTCCCGGCAGGCCGCAGCAATCGGCACACAGGCCGCGCCGGCGGCGGTCATGCCGAGCGTTGCTCGCGCTGGCATCGGCACACCAGGCTGCCTGCGCTGGCAGGTCGCCCTACACCACCAGGGCTGCTCGGCGGTCACGCCACGATGGGCTGCCCGCGCTGGCAGTCGCGGCTCACACGAGGGGCTGCCCGCGCTGGCAGGGGTCAGGCGGTCACAGCCACACAGGTGCTGCCGGGTACAGGTCGCGGTCACTGGCAGGCTGCATTGGGCCACAGCCGGGGCTGCCCGCGCTGGCAGGCCACCGGTAATACTGCGAGAGGCGCTGGCAGGCTTCACAGGAGTCATATTACACTAGGCTGCTGCAGCTGGTGGCAGCGCTCCCCCCAGGTTGCAGGTTGTCTATGAGAAATAGGGCCGACAGGAGAGCGCCACTGCAGGCAGCTCAGGCTGACTGCTGCCTTGCAGGGGACTGCATCTTGTCTGCCCACCCCGGGAGCCGTCTGAGGGCTGCAGCCAGCAGAAGTCTCGCGCCGCCACGCCAGCCTCACGGTGGATCCTCTTGGGCTGCAAGGCCCTTTCGGGGTGCCAGTCTTCCCTGAGCACTGTCCCCCCTCCCAGCTTTCTCGCAGAACATCAATCGACACATGAGGGCTGCCTGGGCTGACGCACGCGTGCCACAGGTCTCGACTTCGAGTACGTCCCAGAGTGCATTGCCTTGACCTCTCAATGTCCTGGATCTCAGGCGGCTGCCCCCCATTTCCTCTCTCAATGGAAAAATCTGCTGTTCGCCCAGGTCCAGGATGGAGGTCCCGAGCGCTGGGGGGAGATCGGGCCTGGTTGTGAGAGGGGGGCTGCCTCCTGCACACCAGCCCAGGAGGTTACGCCTGAGTACCCCAGCTGAGGCTGAGGTTGGGTTGCTGACCTTCGGTTTCCCCAGGGCTTGTGGAGTCTCCTTCTCTGGAGGTTTCAGGACCCCCGATGTGTGTGCCTTGTGGCCCTGCCTGGGGGGGAGGGGGTTGATCTCGCGATCTCTGAGGTCCCCTCCCAACTCCTGACAGCAGGATGCAGGTATCCTGCCCATGTAAAGGGGCGCCTGATGGTCTTGAAGCGCAAACCCAGCTGTTATGATTCTCCTCTGTAGCCCCAGAGGTGGTGCACGGGCAGCTGAGTTACAGGAGAGATCATCACCTGCAACAGGGCCAACGCACTCCGCCTGTCAGTGAAGGGTCAACCTCTCGCCAGTCGTTCAGCCGCCCCTGGGCACTCCCCGAGGTGAGGCGGGCAGAGCTGGGGGAGGGAGGATTTGTGAAGGTTGGGTAGGATAGACCATAACCAGAAGTGGGTGAGTTGATCAGTTCCCTGATGAGGGCGGACCCATTTTTCGCCCAGGGAGGGGTGGTGGTGGAGTCTGCTCAAGGCCTGAGCTCCCGCCTCGGCGGCTGGGGGCCAGAGTTACTGAGCCTGAGTCCCCCTCCCTGTTCTCTGAGAGACCAGGTTGGGGTTGGTGGGTGGCTCATCACTCCCTCCTGCTGTGCCTCTCCCAGGCTGCGGGCAGAGCACAGCCTCAATCGAGATCTTCTCTGATCAGGCTGTGCGTGAGTCGGGAGATTTGGCAGTCGCTCTTCCTCGCTAAGAACAACACTCCCAGCACTCATGGACAGGTGGTTGCTGCCTCGGGCCTGACCTCCCCCACTGCTGGCCAAGACTAATGTTCTCCTCTCATCTACCTGCTGGGAGGACGTGACCAGGGGTTTCTGCAGAGGAGAGCGCGGGTGGATGGGGATTACGTTTCTTAGACACTGATCTCCACCCTGGGTACGCGAGGGGCCACTCGCACTGAGCAGATTAAGTGGACACACCTATGTCCCAGGCTGGGTGGGGTGGATTCTGCCCCGCCTCCTGTCTCCCCTCTCCCAACCTGGGCCGGTCTCCTGTCCCCGGCGTGGCCAGGACTCCTCACTCAGCCAGGCAGCTGCAGGAGGACCAGGCATAGCAGCAGTACTCAGCCTCCTCCTCATCTCAGCAGCCCGGACCCTTCCCCGAGGGCGTGGGTGGTGGGAATCCCCTTTTCGGCCCCACCTGGGGCGCTGTCCCTGCCATGCTGGGGCCCGGTGGGCGCCGCCTTTGTACATTCTCTCTCGGTGGGCCTCAAGAGGGCAGCCCTCGCGGGCCGGCTTAGCAGCAGCGCCAGAAGCCTGATTTTGCACTTCTCATACTCCTCGCACTGGAAGCCGCTCTCCTGCACTTCGGCTTTCTGTGCTGCTTCCTGCTTTGCTGGGAAGATCCTCCTGCAGTGCCCCAAAAGGTGAGTTGGGGGAGAAAATTCACCTCAGTGGCTCTAACAGGGCAGTGCCGTCCCACTGTGAGGGTCACCGGCCTCCTGCCGGCATGTGGGGGCAGCTGTCACTCGTCTGAAACGCCGATCCTTGTCTCACTCCTGACTCGCCGGACGACACCCCACAGGCAGAGGGCTGGGGGTGATAGTAGCGTTTCCCCCCGAACGTAGGGGGGTGGAGGTGATGGGGCTTGTCCCACGCATCTCAGGGCGGGGTTTTGCTGAGACTCAGCCACCACGGGCCCCGTGATGGATCACCCCCTGGCATCGCAAGGGCGGGCTTGGGCAGGACCCCTCCCCACACAGAGCGTTTGTCCTGGGTGGGGACTCCCAGAGGCATGCACGTTTGTGGGGATTTCGGCACGCGGGGTCTGGGGCTGCGTAGCGACGCGCGTTCCCCTCCCCCGCCGGTCGTGACCGCCCCCTGCCGGTCGCACAGTTGCTCGCCCACCCTTCCCCGCCGTGGGCGGCTTGCGTATCGCCAGGCAGCGGGCGGGGTGACGTCACCGCCAACGCCGAGCGCCCCTGGAGGGTGGGGCGGGGAGGGGAAGGAGCGAGGCGGGGCCAGGCCTGAGCAATCGATCGCTGGACATTGGCGGTGCCGCGACCCTGCCGGCCGCCGCGCGATACTGCAAGCCGCCCCACGGCGGGGAGGAAAGGAGTGGGCGGGGAAGCAACGGTGCGACCGGCGGGGGGGGGGCGTGCGACCGGCGGGGGGGGGGGGGGGGGGAACGTGCGTCTCGGCCCCCCAGCTGCAGCCCACTCTCCCCCGAACCCACGTGCCCGTGAAATCCCCCCCCTAAACGTGCATGCCTCTGGGGTGTGCAGGGTCCCACCCCCCAAACCCAGCCCCAAACCTTCTGTGTGGGGGTGGAGGGGGTCCTGTCACCCCAAACCCTTGTGTCTGGGGGTGCATAAGGTCCCATCACCTCAAATCCCCCCAGACCCGTGTGGCTGGGTCTCATCACCCCAAACACCCCCAAACCCCCTGAATGCACGTGTCTGTGGGACACAGAAGGCCCCATCACCCCCACTCCACCCCCCTACGTTTCCGGGGGGGGGCGCTCCTGTCACCCCCAAACCTCCCTGTCTGTGGGGTGTGGAGGCCCTCAGCAGTGTCCAAGAGGCCTGGACCCACGGGGTGGGGACAAGTCCTTTATTTGCCAGGGGCTAAGGCCACGTTTTGGACGAGGGGGCACGTGTGTCCCCAGACAGCTGCCCCCTGTCTCAGAGCAGGAGACCGTGGGGGTGACCCTCCTGAGTGGGTCCCCCCCGGCTGGCACTGCCCTGTGTTAAGGCCACTGGAAAACGGGGCTGGGCCCGGCGGTGGGGACACCCCGGTCCTGTGCCTCCCCAGGCTCCTGCCCCCAGGCACCCCCGGGGGGATCTTCCCAGCTTAGGCAGGAGGCTGGGGGAGGGGAGGGAGGGAGGCAGCACAGGGCCGAGTGCCCCCAGGAGCGGCCAGTGCCGGGGTGCTAGAGGAGGTGCAGTCCAAATCGGGCTTCTGGCGCTGCCTGCGCTCGCCGGCCGGCCGGGGCACGCGCCTGCGGGCACAGGGAGAGGGGCTGGGCAAGGGCAGCAGCCCCCGGGCCCCAGCATGGCAGGGGGACACCAGCACCCCCCCCAGAGGGGGTGGGGCAGAGAGCAGGGGGACTGGGAAGCACCCACCACCCACACACACGCTGCCCTCAGGGGAGGGTTACCCACGGTACCTGCATGGGGCCCTGCTGCTGAGGATGAGGAGGAGGCTGAGGCTGCTGCTGCTGCTGCTGGTACTCCTCCTGCTGCAGCTGCCTGGCCAGCTCCAGGTCACTGAGTGCTGAGGGTCCTGGCCCTGCTGCTGCTGCAGGGACAGGGCCATCATGTAGTCCTGGCAGGGTTGGGAGAGGGGACAGGAAGAGAGGAGGGGGCTCAGCAGGGCCTCCCTCGGCGCTGGGACAAGGCCTGGAGTGGCTCCTGGCCGCCCCCTACCTGATCCACTTGGCTCTGCTCGGGGGCAGCGGTGGCCCCCTCCTTGCCCAGGGTGTGGCTGAGGTGGAAGTCGGTGTCACAGAAGCAGCTGTCCCCATCCACCGTGTGGAGCTCTCCCAGACCACGCTCTCCTCCTGCAGGAAGCCCCTGGTCCGTCACCAGCAGGTAGAGGTGGCCCTGGAAGAGAGGGGGGGGGGGAACAGTTGGGTCTTGGCCAGCGTGGAGGTGCTTCGGGGGAGGGGGCGGTGGGGGTCTGGCAGGCCGGGGAGGGGGCAGCAGCGCTTCACCTGGTGCTTGGTCATGGTGCTGAAGTGGTTGTTGCGGAAGAAGACGCCGAGCTCCCCCTCCCGGGCGGCCGCCGTCAGCTCGCACAGCCCATGGTAGGTCAGCTGCGAGGCTGTGGACTCCAGGAACTGCTCTGCCACCAGCCCTGGGGGGGACACAGCAGGGTGGCAGCGAGGGCCCAGCCCACAGCACAGAGTTCTCAGGGCTGGGAGGGACCTCAAGGCTCAGCCAGCTCCCAGCCCCCCTGCCGCGGGCAGGGACAGCTCAGGCCTTGAGCACCTCCAGGGCTGAGGCTTCCACCACCACCTCCCTGGGCAGCCTGGGCCAGGCTCTCACCACCCTCATGGGGAAGAACTTCCTCCTGACATCCAACCTGAACCTCCCCACTTCTGGTTCTGCTCCTTTCCCCCTGGTCCTATCCCTACCCAACACCCTACCAAGTCCCTCCCCAGCTCTGCCCACCTCACCTCGGGGTGCCCAGGGAGCGGCTGGCTGGCTGGGGAGGGGTTGTTACCTTCACTGACCAGGCTGGAGTCGTTGGCCTGTTTGCAGGTGATGATCTTCTCCACCAGCTGGTTGTAGCTCAGCTTGCCCACGGCTTGCACCACCTCTGGGGTCTGCAAGGGAGGGGAAAGGATCCTCACGGGCAGCCCCAAGCAGCTGGGTTGGAAGTGCCCTTCCAAGACCATCCAGGACCGCCCCTTGCCATGGGCAGGATTCCACTGCATCACAGGCTGTCAGGGGTTGGGAGGGACCTCCAGAGATCATCGAGTCCAACCCCCCTCTGCCAGAGCAGGGCCACAGAACCCAGTGCAGGTCACACAGGAACACATCCAGAGGGGTCCTGAAAAGCCTCCAAGAGAAGGAGACTCCACAAGCCCTCTGGGGAGCCGAAGCTCATCCAGCCCAACCTCCCTGCACTCAGCAGGTTGCTCAGAGCTCCAAACAACCCTCCCTGGGCTGGTGACAGGGAGGGGGCAGCTCCCACCTCTCCTGGCAACCTGGGCCCGGGTCTCCCCAGCTCGGACCATTCCCTCCCATCCCTGGACCCACCAGGCAGGCAGCAGGACACCATTGGGGGGGGGGGGAGATGGGGGGCAGCTCACCTGGGGGTCCACCAGCCAGCCATGGTAGAGAGGGACATTGAGGAGGTCAAAGACAATGCACTCTGGGGTGTACTCGAAGTCCGAGACCCCTGTGAAGCGCACGTTGACGTCCAGCCCCGTGGAGAGCTTGGGCAGCACCATCATGGTGTCATTGATGTTCTGCCGGGGAAAGCAGGAGGGGGACACAGTGCTCAGGGGAGAGGGCTGGCACCCCGAAAGGGCCTTGCAGCCCAAGGGGATCCACCGTGGGGCTGGGTGACAAACGGCCTTGGGGCTCCTCACCTGCTGGAAATTGAGCTGCAGCCCTTCGGACGGCTCCCGGGGTTGGGTGGCCAAGATGCAGTCCCCTGCAAGGCAGCAGAGTCAGCCCCTGGGGGGCACTGCCTGCAGTGTGCCACTGAAGCGCTGCCTGCCAGCAATCGGCCCCTGGTGTGCCATGAACCACAGCCTGCAGCCTGCCAGGGAAGCGCTGCCTGCCAGCACGGGCAGCCCCTGGTGTGGCTGTGACCCACGGCCTGCCAGCACGGGCAGCCCCTCGTGTGGCTGTGACCCACGGCCTGCCAGCACGGGCAGCCCCTGGTGTGGCTGTGACCCACGGCCTGCCAGCACGGGCAGCCCCTCGTGTGCCAGTGACCCACGGCCTGCCAGCACGGGCAGCCCCTGGTGTGGCCCACGTGACCCACGGCCAGCCCCAGCACGGGCAGCCCCTCGTGTGGCTGGTGACCCACGGCCTGCCAGCACGGGCAGCCCCTCGTGTGGCTGTGACCCACGGCCTGCCAGCACGGGCAGCCCCTGGTGTGCCAGTGACCCACGGCCTGCCAGCACGGGCAGCCCCTGGTGTGCCAGTGACCCACGGCCTGCCAGCACGGGCAGCCCCTCGTGTGCCAGTGACCCACGGCCTGCCAGCACGGGCAGCCCCTCGTGTGCCAGTGACCCACGGCCTGCCAGCACGGGCAGCCCCTCGTGTGCCAGTGACCCACGGCCTGCCAGCACGGGCAGCCCCTCGTGTGCCAGTGACCCACGGCCTGCCAGCACGGGCAGCCCCTGGTGTGGCTGTGACCCACGGCCTGCCAGCACGGGCAGCCCCTCGTGTGCCAGTGACCCACGGCCTGCCAGCACGGGCAGCCCCTCGTGTGGCTGTGACCCACGGCCTGCCAGCACGGGCAGCCCCTGGTGTGCCAGTGACCCACGGCCTGCCAGCACGGGCAGCCCCTCGTGTGCCAGTGACCCACGGCCTGCCAGCACGGGCAGCCCCTCGTGTGCCAGTGACCCACGGCCTGCCAGCACGGGCAGCCCCTCGTGTGCCAGTGACCCACGGCCTGCCAGCACGGGCAGCCCCTGGTGTGCCAGTGACCCACGGCCTGCCAGCACGGGCAGCCCCTGGTGTGCCAGTGACCCACGGCCTGCCAGCACGGGCAGCCCCTGGTGTGGCTGTGACCCACGGCCTGCCAGCCCAGTCAGCCCCTGGTGTGCCAGTGACCCACGGCCTGCCAGCACGGGCAGCCCCTGGTGTGCCAGTGACCCACGGCCTGCCAGCACGGGCAGCCCCTCGTGTGCCAGTGACCCACGGCCTGCCAGCACGGGCAGCCCCTGGTGTGCCTGTGACCCCACGGCCTGCCAGCACGGGCAGCCCCTGGTGTGCCTGTGACCCACGGCCTGCCAGCACGGGCAGCCCCTGGTGTGCCAGTGACCCACGGCCTGCCAGCACGGGCAGCCCCTGGTGTGCCAGTGACCCACGGCCTGCCAGCCCGGGCAGCCCCTCGTGTGCCAGTGACCCACGGCCTGCCAGCCCAGTCAGCCCCTGGTGTGCCAGTGACCCACGGCCTGCCAGCCCAGTCAGCCCCTGGTGTGCCAGTGACCCACGGCCTGCCAGCCCAGTCAGCCCCTGGTGTGCCAGTGACCCACGGCCTGCCAGCCCAGTCAGCCCCTGGTGTGCCAGTCACCCACAGCCTGCCAGCCCAGTCAGCCCCGGGTGTGCCAGTGACCCAAGGCCTGCAGTGTGCCAGTCACTCATGGCCTGCAGTGTGCCAGTGCCCCCTGGCCTGCCAGCATGCCCAGCCCCCTGTGTGCCAGCAACCCGCAGGCCACCCCCCTGGCAGCGTGGCCGGCAGGGACTCACCCAGATGCGCCATGAGCTCCTCTGCTGTGATCACCTCCTTCTGCGGGGGCAGCTTCACCTGGAAGCATGGAGAAGCTGGGGCCTGCCCCCGGCGCCTTCCCCTCACCAGCTGGGGGGAGGCTCAAGCTCGGTGCCCCCTCACCAGGGCCCCGCCCCCCAGACGCCCCCTGCTGTGCCCTGCTTGCCTTCCACTGCAGGAAGAGGATGTTCATGATGGCCAGCAGCGGGCAGGGCCCGTTCTGGCTCTGGGTGATGATCGGGGTCCTCTCTCCCTTCCACCTGATCCACTTCACGCAGTAGAAATCCTCCTCCGCTCCCCGGCTTGGGCTCCGCTTCTGGGGGCCTCCGCCGCCCTGGCAGCCGGGCTGGGCACAGGGGCACCCCCCACGGACCCCCCAGCTTCTGAGGGCTGCTTCTCCTTGGCATCACCCCGGGGATGCTCATCGAGGGGGCGAGGCGGGGGCAGCTCCTCGGGCCCGCCGCAGGGCACCGCGGTTTGCCCGGCCGGTGCCACACTGTCCTGGCTGCCAGCTGGGATTCCATCCCTGCCAACGGCCTCCTGGATGCCAGCTGGGATTCCATCCCTGCCAACGGCCTCCTGGATGCCAGCTGGGATTCCATCCCTGACAGCAGCTTCCTGGATGCCACCTGGGATTCCATCCCTGACAGCAGCTTCCTGGATGCCACCTGGAATTCCATCTCTGCCAACGGTCTCCTGGATACCACCTGGAATTCCATCCCTGCCAATGGTCTCCTGGATGCCACCTGGAATTCCATCCCTGACAGCAGCTTCCTGGATGCCACCTGGAATTCCATCCCTGACAGCAGCTTCCTGGATGCCACCTGGAATTCCATCCCTGACAGCAGCTTCCTGGATGCCACCTGGAATTCCATCCCTGACAGCAGCTTCCTGGATGCCACCTGGAATTCCATCCCTGCCAACAGTCTCCTGGCGGCTGCCAGCTGGAATTTCGTCCCTGCTGATGGCCTCCTGGATGCCAGCTGGAATTCCATCCCTGCCAGCAGCCTCCTGGATGCCAGCTGGAATTCCATCCTCCTCTGGGAGCTGGGAAGTCCTTTCCCCACTGGAAAGGGTTGGGATTGTCCCTTCCTGCTCGGGTGGCTGCTCCATGAGGCTCTCACCACGGCCGCCGGCCTCAGGCAGGTCTGGATCAGGCTCCTGGGAATGCTCTAGGTCCATCCTGGATCAGCTGCATCCCAAATCTCTCCCTTAGGAAGGGCAAATTTGGGTATTCCAAGAGAAAGGAGATGCTTTAGTTCAGTTTCCCAGCTCCTTTAGCCCCCATTTTTGATCCCCACATCCCTTTAAGTAAGGCAAAACTAACCCTTGGCTGCTCCTGCCTCCAATTCCGCTCTCAACAGCTCTGTTCCCCACTCCAGGGACAATCCCAGACTCACCTGGGAGGAATCCAGGGATTCAGTGCAGCAGTGGGAGGGAGAGGTTGGAGCCCAAGCGCTTCCAAGAGGAACCTCCTGCAAAGTCAGCCCAGAGAAGAGGATCCTGAGGGGAAAAGTTGGGAGATTTGGGTCAGAAACACTCCAAAGAGATGGAAAATTGGCTTGGAAACAGCCCAAGGGATTTGGGAATTTGGCTTGGGAATGTCCAAGGGATTTGGGTTAGAAAGATCCAGATTCAACAATACAAATTGATTAAAAGAAAAAACAAACAAAAAAAAGTTAAAATCTCCATGGAGAAAAAAGTGAAAAATGCAAAAAAAAAAAAAAAAAAAAAAAAAAAAAAAAAGCTTGAAAAAAGTAACAAAAAGGTAGAAAAAAGATTATTTAAAGTAAAATAAAGGAGGTTGAAAAGGTGAAAAAGCAGGTTTAAAAAGGGAAAAAAAGGCTAAAAACGATGAAAAGCCCAAAAAAAGTTTTACAAGTTAAAAAAAAAAAAAGGTTGAAAAGTAAAGAAGGTTAAAAAAAAAAAAAAACTAAAGGCTAAAAAAAAAATTAAGTAAGGTTTAAAAAGGTTGAAAAAAGCTTAAATGAGGTTCAAAAAAGTTAACAAAAAAAAAAGGTTTAAAATAGCAACAAGCAGTAAAAAAAAAAAAATAGTTAAAAAATGTGAAAGCCTGGGGGGGGGGGAAGAAGTTAAAAAGTAGAAATTAAACCTATGGGGAGAGGGAGGGGAGGGGAGAGGGGAGGGGAGAGGGAGGGGAGAGGGAGGGGAGAGGGAGGGGAGAGGGAGGGGAGAGGGAGGGGGGGGGAGAGGGAGGGGAGAGGGAGGGGAGAGGGAGGGGAGGGAGGGAGAGGGAGGGGAGAGGAGGGGAGAGGGAGGGGAGGGAGGGGAGAGGGAGAGGAGAGGAAAAAGGTTTAAAAAAGGTAAATATTAGGGTAAAAAAAAAAAAATTAGGTAAAAAAATTTAGGTAAAAAAATTTAGGTAAAAAAATTTAGGTAAAAAAATTTAGGTAAAAAAATTTAGGTAAAAAAATTTAGGTAAAAAAATTTAGGTAAAAAAATTTAGGTAAAAAAATTTAGGTAAAAAAATTTAGGTAAAAAAATTTAGGTAAAAAAATTTAGGTAAAAAAATTTAGGTAAAAAAATTTAGGTAAAAAAATTTAGGTAAAAAAATTTAGGTAAAAAAATTTAGGTAAAAAAATTTAGGTAAAAAAATTTAGGTAAAAAAATTTAGGTAAAAAAATTTAGGTAAAAAAATTTAGGTAAAAAAATTTAGGTAAAAAAATTTAGGTAAAAAAATTTAGGTAAAAAAATTTAGGTAAAAAAATTTAGGTAAAAAAATTTAGGTAAAAAAATTTAGGTAAAAAAATTTAGGTAAAAAAATTTAGGTAAAAAAATTTAGGTAAAAAAATTTAGGTAAAAAAATTTAGGTAAAAAAAGGTAAAAAAATTTAGGTAAAAAAATTTAGGTAAAAAAATTTAGGTAAAAAATTTAGGTAAAAAAATTTAGGTAAAAAAATTTAGGTAAAAAAATTTAGGTAAAAAAATTTAGGTAAAAAAATTTAGGTAAAAAAATTTAGGTAAAAAAATTTAGGTAAAAAAATTTAGGTAAAAAAATTTAGGTAAAAAAATTTGGTAAAAAACAGCTAAAAGGGGATAAAAAACAGCTAAAAGGGGATAAAAAACAGCTAAAAGGGGATAAAAAACAGCAAAAAGGGGATAAAAAACAGCAAAAAGGGGATAAAAAACAGCAAAAAGGGGATAAAAAACAGCAAAAAGGGGATAAAAAACAGCAAAAAGGGGATAAAAAACAGCTAAAAGGGGATAAAAAACAGCTAAAAGGGGATAAAAAACAGCAAAAAGGGGATAAAAAACAGCAAAAAGGGGATAAAAAACAGCTAAAAGGGGATAAAAAACAGCAAAAAGGGGATAAAAAACAGCAAAAAGGGGATAAAAAACAGCTAAAAGGGGATAAAAAACAGCTAAAAGGGGATAAAAAACAGCTAAAAGGGGATAAAAAACAGCTAAAAGGGGATAAAAAACAGCTAAAAGGGGATAAAAAACAGCTAAAAGGGGATAAAAAACAGCTAAAAGGGGATAAAAAACAGCTAAAAGGGGATAAAAAACAGCTAAAAGGGGATAAAAAACAGCTAAAAGGGGATAAAAAACAGCTAAAAGGGGATAAAAAACAGCTAAAAGGGGATAAAAAACAGCTAAAAGGGGATAAAAAACAGCTAAAAGGGGATAAAAAACAGCAAAAAGGGGATAAAAAACAGCAAAAAGGGGATAAAAGGGGATAAAAAACAGCTAAAAGGGGATAAAAAACAGCTAAAAGGGGATAAAAAACAGCTAAAAGGGGATAAAAAACAGCAAAAAGGGGATAAAAACAGCAAAAGGGGATAAAAAACAGCAAAAAGGGGATAAAAAACAGCTAAAAGGGGATAAAAAACAGCTAAAAGGGGATAAAAAACAGCTAAAAGGGGATAAAAAACAGCTAAAAAGGGATAAAAAACAGCTAAAAAGGGATAAAAAAACTGTTTAAAAATTGATAAAAAACAGTTTAAAAAAAGGATTAAAAACCAGTAAAAATCCCCCAAGGGGGGAAAGAAAAAACCAGTAAAAAACCAAACAGCAAAGAGCAACCGAAGAGTAACAAACCCAACACCAAACCCGAACAGTCCCCAGCCAGCGCCCCCACAGCCATCCCCCTCCCACCCCCTGCTGCCCCGGGTGCGCCCAGGGAGCGCTGGGCACTGCCCGCGCTGCCACAGCCTCCCTGCCAGCTGCGCCGGCGGCAGCCCAGGCGTGGCGTCGGGATCCGGTAAAACCGGCTGGGGGTGGCCGAGCCAGCCCGGGGCGAGGGGGTGGCGGCAGGGTGGAGGGGGAAGGGATGGTGGCGAGGAGCCCGGGGGGGGGGGAGTTGCCACCACCCTGCCTCGCTTCCCCCGGAGCCCCCAACCCAGCGCCGCCGTCACCGATCCTCTGTCACCCTCCACCCGCGGCCGTCACGCGTGGGGCGCTGGGGAGGTTGTCACCCACCCGAGCTCCCCCAGACCCCCCCACCCCCCAGGCCGCCCCCGGTGTCCCCCGGTCCAGCTCTTACTTTGCGGCTGCTTTGCTGCCGGCGTCGCCTCCCTCTCCTTATCCTCTTTTCTCCCTCCTTCTTTTCTCCACCTTTTCTCTTTCTTTCCTTCTTTATTCCTCCTCCTTTTCCCCCTTCTTCCTTTTCCCACCTTGTTTCTTCCTCTTTTCTCCACCTTTTTTCCTTCTTTTAGTCCTTTCCCTTTTTATTACTTTTTTTCCTCTTTTCTCTTTACTTTTTGCTCTTTCCCTTTCTTCATTTGTTCCTTTCCCCTTTTGTTGTCCTTATTTTTTTCACCTTTTCCCCCTCTTCTTTATTCCCTTTTCTGTTTTTCCCTCTTTAGTCCTTTTTTCCTTTATTCCTCTTTATTCCTTTTTTCTTTAGTCCTTTTTTCCTCTTTATTCTTTCTTTTCCCCTCTTTATTCCTTTTCCCTCCTTATTCCTTTTTACCTCCTTACTCCTTCTTTCCTTTACTCTTTCCCCTATTTATTCCTTATTTTTTCCTTCTTCTCCTTATTCCTTCTTTTTTCCTCCTTATTCCTTCTTTTTTTCCTCCTTATTCCTTCTTTTTTTCCTCCTTATTCCTTCTTTTTTTCCTCCTTATTCCTTCCCTTTATTCCTTCCCTTTCCCTGTTTTTTTCCTTCTTTCCTCCTTTTTCCCTCTCCTCCCTCCCTTCTTTTCTCCTTTTTCCCGTCGGGCAGAGGCCTAATCTCCGTCACAAGCTCCCCGCTCCAGGTCTGCAGGGAAAGAGGATTTACGGCGGGGGAGGAGGAGAAGGAAGAGGAGGATAAGGAGAAGGAGGAGGAGGAGAAGGAAGAGGAGGATGGGCAGGAGGGGTGGGGAGAGAAGCCAGCAGGCAGCTGCCTCCACCACCAACCTCTCCACCCCTTCCTACCGCGCCTGGGGGAGGCCTCAACCAGCAGCAGCAGCACCACAAATCAGCCTTTTTGCCCCAAGCCAGGCCTTGAGAGGGAACAAAGTGGGCAGCGAATGTCTATGCCCACCCCCCCCCAACCAACCAAATTCCTCCTCTACCTCCCACTCGGACCACCCGCGGCCTGGGCTCCCCAGTCCCTTACTGCTCACTGGCTTGGGATGGGGGCGACGCCATGTTGTGACGGCATCAACGCTCCAAACGGGGCGGGGTGGGAGGAAGGGGACCGCGATCCGGCTTTGGGAAGGTGTGGGGAGACCCCGACTCGGCCTGGGGGGGGGGGGGGAAGGGTGGGTCGGGGGGTGGGGGGAGGGGGAGGGGGAGTATTTCCACCCCAATGCAGCGCGGTGCAGACCACTACCGACCCTCCGCAAACAGCTCCCCTCACAGCCTGCCGCGGGGGTGCTGGGAAGGGGGCGGGGGCAGCGGAGGGGGCGGAGCCCCCGGCGCTGCCCCCGCCTC
>JAWKAJ010000255.1:0-19850 GCA_033816785.1 Picus viridis
AAGGGAAGGGAAGGAAGGGAAGGTTTGGGAAGGTTTGGGAAGGTTTGGGAAGGTTTGGGAAGGTTTGGGAAGGTTTGGGAAGGTTTGGGAAGGGAAGGGGGAAGGGAAGGGGAAGGGAAGGGAAGGGAAGGGAAGGGAAGGGAAGGGAAGGAAGGGAAGGGAAGGGAAGGGAAGGGAAGGGAAGGTTTGGGAAGGGGAAGGTTTGGGAAGGTTTGGGAAGGTTTGGGAAGGGGAAGGGAAGGTTTGGGAAGGGAAGGTTTGGGAAGGTTTGGGAAGGTTTGGGAAGGTTTGGGAAGGTTTGGGAAGGGAAGGTTTGGGAAGGTTTGGGAAGGGAAGGTTTGGAAGGGAAGGGGAAGGGAAGGAAGGGAAGGTTTGGGAAGGGAAGGGAAGGGAAGGGAAGGGAAGGGAAGGGAAGGGAAGGGAAGGGAAGGGAAGGTTTGGGAAGGTTTGGGAAGGGAAGGGAAGGGAAGGGAAGGGAAGGGAAGGGGAAGGAAGGAAGGGAAGGAAGGAAAGGAAGGGAAGGGAAGGGAAAGGAAGGGAAGGGAAGGGAAGGGAAGGGAAGGGAAGGGAAGGGAAGGGAAGGGAAGGGAAGGGAAGGGAAGGGAAGGGAAGGTTTGGGAAGGGAAGGGAAGGAAGGGAAGGGAAGGGAAGGGAAGGGAAGGGAAGGAAGGGAAGGGAAGGGAAGGGAAGGGAAGGGAAGGGAAGGGAAGGAAGAAGGGAAGGGAAGGGGAAAGGTTTGGGAAGGGAAAGGGGGAAGGGAAGGGAAAGGAAGGAAGGTTTGGGAAGGGAAGGGAAGGTTTGGGAAGGGAAGGGAAGGGAAGGTTTGGGAAGGAAGGAAGGTTTGGGAAGGTTTGGGAAGGGAAGGGAAGGTTTGGGAAGGTTTGGGAAGGTTTGGGAAGGTTTGGGAAGGTTTGGGAAGGTTTGGGAAGGTTTGGGAAGGAAGGTTTGGGAAGGTTTGGGAAGGAAGGAAAGGTTTGGGAAGGTTTGGGAAGGGAAGGGAAGGTTAGGGAAGGGAAGGGAAGGGAAGGGAAGGAAGGGAAGGAAGGAAGGAAGGGAAGGGAAGGGAAGGGAAGGGAAGGGAAGGAAGGAAGGGAAGGGAAGGGAAGGGAAGGTAAGGTTTGGGAAGGGAAGGTTTGGGAAGGAAGGTTTGGGAAGGGAAGGGAAGGTTTGGGAAGGGAAGGGAAGGTTTGGGAAGGGAAGGGAAGGTTTGGGAAGGTTTGGGAAGGGAAGGTTTGGGAAGGGAAGGTTTGGGAAGGGAAGGTTTGGGAAGGTTTGGGAAGGTTTGGGAAGGTTTGGGAAGGTTTGGGAAGGTTTGGGAAGGTTTGGGAAGGGAAGGGAAGGGAAGGGAAGGGAAGGAAGGGAAGGGAAGGGAAGGAAGGAAGGGAAGGGAAGGGAAGGGAAGGAAGGGAAGGGAAGGGAAGGAAGGGAAGGAAGGGAAGGGAAGGGAAGGAAGGGAAGGAAGGGAAGGGGAAGGGAAGGGAAAGGAAGGGAAGGGAAGGAAGGGAAGGGAAGGAAGGGAAGGGAAGGGAAGGAAGGGAAGGGAAGGAAGGAAGGGAAGGAAGGGAAGGGAAGGGAAGGGAAGGAAGGAAGGAAGGGAAGGAAGGGAAGGAAGGGAAGGGAAGGGAAGGGAAGGGAAGGGAAGGGAAGGGAAGGGAAGGAAGGGAAGGGAAGGGAAGGGAAGGGAAGGGAAGGGGGGAGGGGAGGGGAGGGGAGGGGGAGGAGGGGGGAGGGGAGGGGGAGGGGGAGGGGAAGGGGAAGGGGAAGGGGAAGGGGAAGGGAAGGGAAGGGAAGGGGAAGGGGAAGGGGAAGGAAAGGGAAGGGAAGGGAAGGAAGGGAAGGGAAGGAAGGAAGGGAAGGGAAGGGAAGGGAAGGGAAGGGAAGGTTTGGGAAGGGAAGGGAAGGGAAGGGAAGGGAAGGGAAGGGAAGGGAAGGGAAGGGAAGGGAAGGGAAGGGGAAGGTTTGGAAGGGAAGGGAAGGGAAGGTTTGGGAAGGGAAGGGAAGGAAGGGAAGGGAAGGGAAGGGAAGGGAAGGGAAGGGAAGGGAAGGGAGGGGAAAGGGAAGGGAAGGGAAGGGAGGGGAAAGGGAAGGAAAGAAAAGAAAGGGCCCAAACTAAAAAAAAAAAGGGGGAGAGAGAGAGAGAGAAGGAAAGAAAAACTAAAAGCAGCTGAGTGTGAGGGAAGGATGGCTGAAAAGTGAGGCACAGTTTCTGGCTTGGACACCATGTGAGAATTTTCATTACTTGGTTGAAAAAAAAAAAAAAAAAAAAAAAAGAAATGAAAAAAAAAAAAAAACCCAAAACACAAAACACAAAACCAACAAACCAAAAAAAGAAGCAAAGAAAAAAAATGAAATAAAAGAAAACCCAAACCCTGAGCAAACTGAAACCTCATGTGCAAACTGTCAGATTCCTTCAGAAGCTCTTTTTCACTTGAAAGCCCTCTCTCATGGAAAGCATCTTGCCTGCCCTCCTCGTGTACACAAGAGCTCCACCTAATTGGTTTAGATGCTGACAGGCAGCTTATTGCTGAGAACAACATCGCGTGCCTGTCCCACCCTTGGCAGCCTGCAGCTGCTCTCAGCCACCTTGCAGGATGCAGCCCCCAGCCCCCCCAGCACCTAGCAGCCAGCACCTAGCGTGCAGCAGCCACAGGGAGGTGATTCCCCCCCCTCTGCTCCGCTCTCGTGAGGCTCCACGTGGAGTGCTGTGTCCAGTTCTGGTGCCCCCAGCACAGGAAGGGGCTGGAACTGCTGGAGCAGGTCCACAGAGGGCCACAAAGGGGATCGGAGGGCTGCAAAGGGGATCAGAGGGCTGCAAAGGGGATCAGAGGGCTGCAAAGGGGATCAGAGGGCTGCAAAGGGGATCAGAGGGCTGCAAAGGGGATCGGAGGGCTGCAAAGGGGATCAGAGGGCTGCAAAGGGGATCAGAGGGCTGCAAAGGGGATCGGAGGGCTGCAAAGGGGATCAGAGGGCTGCAAAGGGGATCGGAGGGCTGCAAAGGGGATCAGAGTGCTGCAAAGGGGATCACAAAGGGGATCAGAGGGCTACAAAGGGGATCAGAGTGCTGCAAAGGGGATCAGAGTGCTACAAAGGGGATCGGAGGGCTGCAAAGGGGATCGGAGGGCTACAAAGGGGATCAGAGTGCTGCAAAGGGGATCAGAGGGCTGCAAAGGGGATCAGAGTGCTACAAAGGGGATCAGAGGGCTACAAAGGGGATCAGAGTGCTGCAAAGGGGATCAGAGTGCTACAAAGGGGATCGGAGGGCTGCAAAGGGGATCGGAGGGCTGCAAAGGGGATCAGAGGGCTGCAAAGGGGATCAGAGGGCTGCAAGGGGGATCAGAGGGCTACAAATGGGATCAGAGTGCTGCAAAGGGGATCAGAGTGCTACAAAGGGGATCGGAGGGCTGCAAAGGGGATCAGAGTGCTACAAAGGGGATCAGAGGGCTGCAAAGGGGATCAGAGGGCTGCAAAGGGGATCAGAGTGCTACAAAGGGGATCAGAGGGCTGCAAAGGGGATCAGAGGGCTGCAAAGGGGATCAGAGTGCTGCAAAGGGGATCAGAGGGCTGCAAAGGGGATCAGAGGGCTACAAAGGGGATCAGAGGGCTGCAAAGGGGATCAGAGGGCTACAAAGGGGATCGGAGGGCTGCAAATTGGAGGGCTATCAGAGTGCTGCAAAGGGGATCAGAGGGCTGCAAAGGGGATCAGAGTGCTACAAAGGGGATCAGAGGGCTGCAAAGGGGATCAGAGGGCTGCAAAGGGCAGAGGGCTGCAAAGGGGATCAGAGTGCTGCAAAGGGGATCAGAGGGCTACAAAGGGGATCGGAGGGCTGCAAAGGGGATCAGAGGGCTGCAAAGGGGATCAGAGGGCTGCAAAGGGGATCAGAGTGCTACAAAGGGGATCAGAGGGCTACAAAGGGGATCAGAGTGCTGCAAAGGGGATCAGAGTGCTACAAAGGGGATCGGAGGGCTGCAAAGGGGATCGGAGGGCTGCAAAGGGGATCAGAGGGCTGCAAAGGGGATCAGAGGGCTGCAAAGGGGATCAGAGGGCTGCAAAGGGGATCAGAGGGCTGCAAAGGGGATCAGAGTGCTGCAAAGGGGATCAGAGTGCTACAAAGGGGATCGGAGGGCTGCAAAGGGGATCAGAGGGGATCAGCTACAAAGGGGATCAGAGGGCTGCAAAGGGGATCAGAGGGCTGCAAAGGGGATCAGAGTGCTGCAAAGGGGATCAGAGGGCTGCAAAGGGGGATCAGAGGCTGCAAAGGGGATCAGAGAGTGCTACAAAGGGGATCAGAGGGCTGCAAAGGGGATCAGAGGGCTGCAAAGGGGATCAGAGGGCTGCAAAGGGGATCAGAGGGCTGCAAAGGGAGGGCTGCAAAGGGGATCAGAGTGCTACAAAGGGGATCAGAGGGCTGCAAAGGGGATCAGAGGGCTGCAAAGGGGATCAGAGTGCTACAAAGGGATCAGAGTGCTGCAAAGGGGATCAGAGGGCTGCAAAGGGGATCAGAGTGCTGCAAAGGGGATCAGAGGGCTGCAAAGGGGATCAGAGGGCTGCAAAGGGGATCAGAGTGCTACAAAGGGGATCAGAGGGCTGCAAAGGGATCAGAGAGGGCTGCAAAGGGGATCAGAGGGCTGCAAAGGGGATCAGAGTGCTGCAAAGGGGATCAGAGGGCTGCAAAGGGGATCAGAGGGCTACAAAGGGGATCAGAGGGCTGCAAAGGGGATCAGAGGGCTACAAAGGGGATCGGAGGGCTGCAAAGGGGATCGGAGGGCTACAAAGGGGATCAGAGTGCTGCAAAGGGGATCAGAGGGCTGCAAAGGGGATCAGAGTGCTACAAAGGGGATCAGAGGGCTACAAAGGGGATCAGAGTGCTGCAAAGGGGATCAGAGTGCTACAAAGGGGATCGGAGGGCTGCAAAGGGGATCGGAGGGCTGCAAAGGGGATCAGAGGGCTGCAAAGGGGATCAGAGGGCTGCAAAGGGGATCAGAGTGCTACAAAGGGGATCAGAGGGCTACAAAGGGGATCAGAGTGCTGCAAAGGGGATCAGAGTGCTACAAAGGGGATCGGAGGGCTGCAAAGGGGATCGGAGGGCTGCAAAGGGGATCAGAGGGCTACAAAGGGGATCAGAGGGCTGCAAGGGGGATCAGAGGGCTACAAATGGGATCAGAGTGCTGCAAAGGGGATCAGAGTGCTACAAAGGGGATCGGAGGGCTGCAAAGGGGATCAGAGTGCTACAAAGGGGATCAGAGGGCTGCAAAGGGGATCAGAGGGCTGCAAAGGGGATCAGAGTGCTACAAAGGGGATCAGAGGGCTGCAAAGGGGATCAGAGGGCTGCAAAGGGGATCAGAGTGCTACAAAGGGGATCAGAGGGCTGCAAAGGGATCAGAGGGCTACAAAGGGGATCAGAGTGCTACAAAGGGGATCAGAGGGCTGCAAAGGGGATCAGAGGGCTACAAAGGGGATCAGAGGGCTGCAAAGGGGATCAGAGGGCTACAAAGGGGATCAGAGGGCTGCAAAGGGGATCAGAGTGCTACAAAGGGGATCAGAGGGCTGCAAAGGGGATCAGAGTGCTGCAAAGGGGATCAGAGGGCTGCAAAGGGGATCAGAGGGCTACAAAGGGGATCAGAGGGCTGCAAAGGGGATCAGAGGGCTACAAAGGGGATCAGAGGGCTCACAAAGGGGATCGGAGGGCTGCAGGGGATGCTGCAAAGGGGATCAGAGTGCTGCAAAGGGGATCAGAGTGCTACAAAGGGGATCGGAGGGCTGCAAAGGGGATCAGAGGGCTGCAAAGGGGATCAGAGGGCTGCAAAGGGGATCAGAGGGCTGCAAAGGGGATCGGAGGGCTGCAAAGGGGATCGGAGGGCTGCAAAGGGGATCGGAGGGCTGCAAAGGGGATCGGAGGGCTGCAAAGGGGATCAGAGGGCTGCAAAGGGGATCAGAGTGCTGCAAAGGGGATCGGAGTGCTACAAAGGGGATCGGAGGGCTGCAAAGGGGATCGGAGGGCTACAAAGGGGATCAGAGTGCTGCAAAGGGGATCAGAGGGCTGCAAAGGGGATCAGAGGGCTACAAAGGGGATCAGAGGGCTGCAAAGGGGATCGGATCAAAGGGGATCAGGGGCTGCAAAGGGGATCGGAGGGCTGCAAAGGGGATCGGAGGGCTACAAAGGGGATCAGAGTGCTACAAAGGGGATCAGAGGGCTGCAAAGGGGATCAGAGGGCTGCAAAGGGGATCAGAGTGCTACAAAGGGGATCAGAGGGCTGCAAAGGGGATCAGAGTGCTACAAAGGGGATCAGAGGGCTGCAAAGGGGATCAGAGGGCTGCAAAGGGGATCAGAGTGCTACAAAGGGGATCAGAGGGCTGCAAAGGGGATCAGAGGGCTGCAAAGGGGATCAGAGTGCTGCAAAGGGGATCAGAGGGCTGCAAAGGGGATCAGAGGGCTACAAAGGGGATCAGAGGGCTGCAAAGGGGATCAGAGTGCTACAAAGGGGATCAGAGGGCTGCAAAAGGGGATCAGAGGGCTGCAAAGGGGATCGGAGGGCTACAAAGGGGATCGGAGGGCTACAAAGGGGATCGGAGGGCTGCAAAGGGGATCGGAGGGCTACAAAGGGGATCAGAGTGCTGCAAAGGGGATCAGAGGGCTGCAAAGGGGATCAGAGGGCTACAAAGGGGATCAGAGTGCTGCAAAGGGGATCAGAGTGCTACAAAGGGGATCGGAGGGCTGCAAAGGGGATCAGAGTGCTGCAAAGGGGATCAGAGTGCTGCAAAGGGGATCAGAGTGCTACAAAGGGGATCAGAGGGCTGCAAAGGGGATCAGAGTGCTACAAAGGGGATCGGAGGCCTGCAAAGGGGATCGGAGGGCTGCAAAGGGGATCGGAGGGCTGCAAAGGGGATCAGAGGGCTACAAAGGGGATCAGAGTGCTGCAAAGGGGATCAGAGGGCTACAAAGGGGATCAGAGGGCTGCAAGGGGGATCAGAGGGCTACAAAGGGGATCAGAGTGCTACAAAGGGGATCAGAGGGCTACAAAGGGGATCGGAGGGCTGCAAAGGGGATCAGAGGGCTACAAAGGGGATCAGAGGGCTGCAAAGGGGATCAGAGGGCTGCAAGGGGGATCGGAGGGCTACAAAGGGGATCAGAGGGCTGCAAAGGGGATCAGAGGGCTACAAAGGGGATCAGAGGGCTGCAAAGGGGATCAGAGGGCTACAAAGGGGATCAGAGTGCTGCAAAGGGGATCAGAGTGCTACAAAGGGGATCGGAGGGCTGCAAAGGGGATCAGAGTGCTGCAAAGGGGATCAGAGTGCTACAAAGGGGATCAGAGGGCTGCAAAGGGGATCAGAGTGCTACAAAGGGGATCGGAGGCCTGCACAGGGGATCGGAGGGCTGCAAAGGGGATCGGAGGGCTGCAAAGGGGATCAGAGGGCTACAAAGGGGATCAGAGTGCTGCAAAGGGGATCAGAGGGCTACAAAGGGGATCAGAGGGCTGCAAGGGGGATCAGAGGGCTACAAAGGGGATCAGAGGGCTGCAAAGGGGATCAGAGGGCTACAAAGGGGATCGGAGGGCTACAAAGGGGATCAGAGGGCTGCAAAGGGGATCAGAGGGCTGCAAAGGGGATCAGAGTGCTGCAAAGGGGATCAGAGGGCTGCAAAGGGGATCAGAGGGCTACAAAGGGGATCAGAGGGCTGCAAAGGGGATCAGAGGGCTGCAAAGGGGATCAGAGGGCTGCAAAGGGGATCAGAGGGCTACAAAGGGGATCAGAGGGCTGCAAAGGGGATCAGAGGGCTGCAAGGGGGATCGGAGGGCTGCAAAGGGGATCAGAGGGCTACAAAGGGGATCAGAGGGCTGCAAAGGGGATCAGAGGGCTGCAAGGGGGATCAGAGGGCTACAAAGGGGATCAGAGTGCTACAAAGGGGATCAGAGGGCTACAAAGGGGATCAGAGTGCTACAAAGGGGATCAGAGGGCTACAAATGGGATCAGAGGGCTGCAAAGGGGATCAGAGGGCTGCAAGGGGGATCAGAGGGCTACAAAGGGGATCAGAGTGCTACAAAGGGGATCGGAGGGCTACAAAGGGGATCGGAGGGCTGCAAAGGGGATCAGAGGGCTACAAAGGGGATCAGAGGGCTGCAAAGGGGATCAGAGGGCTGCAAGGGGGATCGGAGGGCTACAAAGGGGATCGGAGGGCTGCAAAGGGGATCAGAGGGCTGCAAAGGGGATCGGAGGGCTGCAAAGGGGATCAGAGGGCTACAAATGGGATCAGAGGGCTACAAAGGGGATCAGAGGGCTGCAAAGGGGATCAGAGGGCTGCAAAGGGGATCAGAGGGCTGGAGAATCTCTCCTGTGAGGAGATTCAGTCTGGAGAAGAGAAGGCTCCAGGGAAACCTTAGAGCAGCCTTGCGTTACCTGAAAGGGGCTACAGGGGAGCTGGGGAAGGACTTTTGGCAAGGGCTTGGAGTGACAGGATGAGGGACAATGGCTTCAAGCTTGAGGAGGGCAGATTGAGACTGGAGATTAGGAGGGAATTCTCTGCAGTGAGTGTGGTGAAACATTGGCACAGCTTGCCCAGGGAGGCTGTGGATGTCCCCTCCCTGGAGGTGCTCAAGGCCAGGTTGGATGAAGTCTTGAGCAACCTGGGCTAGTGGGAGGTGACCCTGCCCATGGCAGGGGGGTTGGAGCTAGATGATCTTTAAGGTCCCTTCCAACCCCAACCATTCTGTGAATCTATCTGGCATATGAAAGCCTCAGGGGAAGGGAAGGAGCAACAATGGTGGCACCAACCAGCTTTGCTCTTGCTAGAAGCTGTGGTGTAGTCAAGATTAATCTCAGACTCAAAGTGATGCAAAAAGGAGTTTGGAGGCTGCTTGTTTAGCCACAGGGATTGGGCACTTTTAATTAAAGCCTGCTATCTGATCTGAGACAAAGCCTTTGCCTCTGCCAGATTCGCTTTGGTGGAGAGATCAGTGCCTGGTGTGGATGGTGAGCCTTGGCAGCAGCACATCTGGTGGAGTTAATGAACCTGCCATGCCTGTGCTACCTACTGGAACGGTCACCAAGCCTGCATGGCTGGGACAGAGCCAAGTGGCTTTATCAGCTGAACCCGTTCTGCTTGCAGGCCTGGAGCTCAAGGGTGGGCTGAGCTGGTCCCCAACATGGGTGAGTTGCTCTGTCTTAAGGGCTGGTTCTCCTCAGACAAAGATCAGCAGGTCTGAATTCCCATCAGTGCACAGATACAGCCCTGAAGCAGAGCCTTGCTTTGGCCTCTCCTTCAGCTCCTTGGCTTTCTGAAGTCTGCAAGCTCACTCTCCTCTGCACTCCTACTCCAGCACCTGCTGGTTTCACCAGCTGAGTTGCATGTTACTAATGCCAGTCAAGCCTAGCTAGTCTTTAATTGCTCTTGGGGTCCTCTATGGGAAGGAGTACAATTAAATACAATACAATACAATACACCAGGTTGAAAGAGACACAGTATCCTTAAAGTTGGAAGAGACCTCGAAGATCATCGAGTCCAACCCATTAATCAATCCAACCCACCTAAACAACTAAACCATGGCACCAAGCACCCCATCAAGCCTCTTCCTGAACACCTCCAATGAAGGTGACTCCACGGTAGCATGGATAGATTGCATCTGAAGCAACTGCAGGATCGAGCAGAGCAGCCAATGCAGTCAAAAGTAAAGGAGCTGAGCTTTGGGGGATACTTCTAGTTTAGCAGGCAGCAGGTTGCTAGGTTATATTCCTTCTTGGTGCTGGAGCACCTCCCTATGGGGACAGGCTGAGAGAGTTGGAGAACTCTCCTGGGGAACAGAAGGCTCCTAGGAGACCTCACAGCGGCCTTCCATTACCTGAAGGGGGATACAAGAAAGCTGGGGAGGGACTTTTGACAAGGGCTGGGAGTGACAGGATGAGGGACAATGACTTTGAGCTGGAAGAGAGGAGACTGAGACTGGGGATCAGGAAGAAATTCTTTCCAGGGAGGGTGGTGAGACACTGGAACAGGGTGCCCAGGGAGGTTGTGGATGTCCCCTGCCTGGAGGTGTTCGAGGCCAGGTTGGATGAGGCTTTGAGGAGGTTAGAACTAGGTGGTCTTTAAGGTCTCTTGCCACCCAAACCCATTCTGTGAATCTATGATGTTTTGGCCCAGAAGCCTGGGGTGATCCCCCCCTGCATGGACTGGGAATGGGACAGGGCAGAGCCAAATCCCCATTCAGGCACTGATCTCTCTTTTCTTTTAAACCAAAGCATCTGTCTCTTCTCATGGTGTCCTGCCCAGTTAATACCATCCAGAACACCACTGGCAATCTGCAGCACCACCAGGCACCGAGGAACAAATGGCTTGTGTGAGAAAAGGAACTGAAGCCACCAAAGGGCTGCCATCCCCTCCCCCTGAGGGCTGGGGGCAAAATGTAGGAGGCTTTCTTGCAAAGCTGGGACGTGCTGCTAAAGGGCTCCTGCTCTGCAAAAGAAAACTTGCCCCATCTCCGAGTGTGGGAGAGGGAAATGCCTCCTAGGGCAGCAAAGGGATGACTCTGGCAAAAAAGAAATTGTAAGAAAAGATGGGATTTGTTTAGAAAGGGCTGGGGAATGTCACAAAAGAACAGGATTTACAGCCAGGCAGCTCTCTGCTCCCCAAGACCAAGCAGTAGAGGCAGGGGAGTTACAATGTTCTGTGCACGACCGTCTTGGCTGGTTGCAAATGGGAGGAATCAGCAGAAATCTCACCTGAAGCGTGTGCTGGCACAGCCTGAGGCCTGTGATGTGGAGCTGAGATGAGCAGCAGAAGGGGCTGTCAGAACATGTAGGTGTTTCCTCATCTCAGGGAAGGCTGACACTGCCCAGCTCCGAAGCCAAGAGTGATCCAGGGCAGCTGTGAACCTCTGACCCCCTGGGCTGTCTGCAGCGTGGAGACTCTTGCTGAGCAACCCCCATGCCTTCTCTTTGTGATGTGTGTGTGTGTGTATGCCACAGGGTCATAGAATCACAGCATGGTCTGGGCTGGAAAGAACCTTAAGGATCATCTAGCTCCACCCCCAGTGCCATGGGCAGGGACACCTCAGACAGGATCACTTTGCTTAAATTGCCATCCAGCCTGGATCTGAACACTTCTGGGGATGGAGCATCCACAGCCTCTCTGTACAGCCTGTGCAAGAGCCTCAGCACCCTCAGAGTGAAGAATTTCTTCTTTACTCTTAACCTTCCAGATCTGAAGCTGTCCCCCCTTGTCCTGCCAATACATGGCAAAACTCTGTCCCCAGCTTTCTGCTCAGCCCTTGGAGCACTGCAAGGCCACCAGAAGGTCTCCCTGGAGCCTTCTCTTCTCCAGGCTGCCCAAGGCCAACTCTCTCAGCCTGGCCTCCCAGCAGAGGGCTTCCAGCCCTGCCAGCATCGCTGTGGCCTCCTCTGGCCCTGCTCCAACAGGTCCCTGTCTGTGCTGTGCTGAGGGCTCCAGAGCTGCCCCAGCACTGCAGGGGGGTCTGAGCAGAGCTCAGCAGAGAGGCAGAATCCCCTCCCTGCCCCTGCTGCCCACAGTGCTGGGGTTCAGCCCAGGACAGGCTGGGGCTGGGCTGGCAGCGCTCCGTGCTGGCTCCTATCCAGCTTTTCACACCCCCCCAGCACCCCCAAGTCCTTCTCCACAGAACAACTGTCAGCCCACTCATCACTCAGCTTATCTTTGTGCTTGGGGGATGCCTGACCTATGTGCAGCACCTTCCAGGGGGAGCTGCCTCTCTGCTGGCGTATGCTTGACTGCACAACGACGCTGTGCGGTGCTGCTTGTGTCCAGTGTCCTTTAAGCCCCCGAGCATGTCCACCAGGAGTCTTACACGTCCCTGAGCAGGAGTGAACACGGGCTGGCAGAGCTCTTACAGTTATTTAAGTGATGGATTTTCACACCAGGCTCACACACTTGTCAGCTGGAGCGCTCGTGGTGCTGTGAGTGCCATGTGGTGCTCCCAAGGCTGGGGCAGCTGTCAAAATAGGGCCAAGGTGGACCTGCCAGCAGCAAGGATTCTGCTGCTGAAGGGCCCTCAGTAGAAAGTTCCAAGCTTCCCAAGAAATCAGGAGTTTGATTAGAAACCAAATTCTGATCAGGAAAAACCACAGCAGTCTCTCCCACTCGGGGCTCAGGGAGACATTGGGTTGCTCAAATGGAATGGGAACATTTCAGTTCAATGCATGCTTACTGCCTGAGAGCCTCTCCCTGCCCTGCTATATGTCTCTGAGGATGTGCTGTGTGGCTTTGCTGCTGTGAGAGCAGTTGGGACAGGGCCTGGGCAGGACACCTGGCTTGGAAGGAACCTTTAAAGGCATCTAGTCCACCCTCACTGCAGTCAACAGGGGCATAGAATCATAGAATTGTCAGGGTGGGAAGGGACCTCAAGGCTCAGCCACTTCCAACCCCCCTGCCATGGCCAGGGACACCTCACACTGCAGCAGGTTGCTCACAGCCACATCCAGCCTGCCTGAAAACACCTCCAGGCAGGAGGCTTCCACCACCTCCTGGGCAACCTGTGCAGGTGTCTCACCAACTAGAATAGAACAGAACAGAACAGAATAGAATAGAATAGAATAGAATAGAATAGAATAGAATAGAATAGAATAGAATAGAATAGAATAGAATAGAATAGAGTAGACCAGGTCAGACCAGACCAGGTCAGAAAAGACCTCAGAGATCATCAAGTCCAACCATCCCCCAACACCATCTGATCAACTAAACCATGGCACCAAGTGCCTCATCCAGGCTCTTCTTAAACACCTCCAGTGAGGGTGATTCCACCACCTCCCTGGGCAGCACATCCCAATGGCCAATCTCTCTTTCTGAGAAGAAAGAGTTCTGGGCTTCTCAGTTTAGGAAAGATGTTGAGTTGCTGGAAGGTGTCCAGAGAAGGGCAACAAAGCTGGGGAGGGGGTCTGGGGCACAGCCCTGTGAGGAGAGGCTGAGGGAGCTGGGGTTGCTTAGCCTGGAGAAGAGGAGGCTCAGGGGAGACCTTCTTGCTCTCTACAACTCCCTGAAGGTGAGGGTTGGCCTCTTCTGCCAGGCAACCAGCGTCAGAATAAGAGGACACAGTCTCAAGCTGTGCCAGGGGAAGGTTTAGACTGGAGGTTAGGAAGAAGTTCTACACAGAGAGAGTGATTGCCCATTGGAATGTGCTGCCTGGGGAGGTGGTGGAGTCACCATCACTGGAGGTGTTTAGGAGGAGACTTGATGGGGGGGGTGCTTGGTGCCATGGTTTAGTTGATTCGATGGTCTTGGATGATGGGTTGGACTCTATGATCTTGAAAGTCTCTTCCAACCTGGTTTATTATATTCTAAGCATAATAATTTCAAGCTCCTAGGCAGAGAACTTGGTGTTTAATGAGAATGATTTGCTCCCAGGGATGGGGTGCATGTGTGCATGAGTTTATAGGGGGCAAAGAGAGCCCTGAAGGCCGCAGGAGCTCCATGCCGGGAGGACCTTGTAGGATTTCTCGCCTAACGCTGTCCTCAAGGAGCCAAACAGAGGATGTTTTCCTTCAGGCTGCTTCAGGGAGTGCTCCCCTGGACAATTTTTTTAATTTTAGGTGTTGAAATCCAGCTATTTCCTGTGCTATACATTTTGGGTGACACAGAGATGACATAATTGAAACTTCTGGAAACTCTTATAAAACTCAACCCCACCACCTCCCCCTCCCGGTGTCGTCCGGATTGGAAAGCTGTTTGGAAAGTGGCTTTAAATAGGATGAGAGATGTGAAATGAATGCCTGCAGCGGGGTGGGGAAATCCTTCTTGGTGAAGCTGAAGGGTTTGGTGCGCCTCAGCTTGGCTAGTTCCCCCCATGGAGAAGCACCTGGGAGTCCTGGTGGACAACACGGGTTCTCCACGGGTCAGCAACGGGCCCTTGGGGCCAAGAAGGCCAATGGGATCCTGGGGGCATTAAGATTGTGTCCAGCAGATGGAGGGAGGTTCTCCTCCCCCTCTACTCTGTCCTGGTGAGGCCACACCTGCATCCAGCTTTGGGCTCCCCAGCCCTATGGGACAGGGATCTGCTGGAGAGAGTCCAAGGGAGGGCTACAAGGATGATTGAGGCCGTGGTTTAGTAGTCATGAGGTGTTGGGTGACAGGTTGGACCTGATGATCTCTGAGGTCTTTTCCAACCTTGCTGATTCTATGATTCTATGATTCTCTTAGCTCATTTTCACTCCTGCCTATCACAAATGGGGATGCACAGACTGGCCTCATCTTGACCAGTCAAGAACCATCAGAGGCTGAGAGCCCTGGGGCTGCCTAGTCTGGAGAAGAGAAGGCTGAGAGGGGATTTAATAAATGCTTATAAATATCTGAGGGCTGGGGGTCAGGAGGCAGGGGCCAGGCTCTGCTCAGTTGCACCCTGGGATAGGACAAGGGACAATGGATAGAAACTCCAGCACAGGAGGTTCCACCTCAACAGGAGGAGGAACTTCTTCCCTGTGAGGCTCCCAGAGCCCTGGAGCAGGCTGCCCAGAGGGGCTGTGGAGTCTCCTTCTCTGGAGACTTCCAAGCCCTGTCTGGATGTGTTCCTGTGTGACCTGTGCTGGATTCCATGGTCCTCCTCTGTCAGGGGAGTTGGACTGGATGACCTTTGGAGGTCCCTTCCAACCCCTAACATCCTGTGACCCTGTTTCAGTCACTGCTTTACACCAAATCTCTGTTTGCATGGCTGAGACCTTGCCTAGAAATCAGTGATACACTCAGACATTTGGAGCAAACAGACATTTCTTCTTTGCTTATTCCCACTGATAAGATATTCACTGTGATTCTTGCCTGGGTACATGCCTAACTGTGCTCTCCGATTAGGCTGCTAATTAGACCCCCAAGTATCTGCTTAGGTTATTAATGGAGCCAAAAGAATTTTTAGAGGAGCATTAGATACAGCTGAGAAGATTGCTCTGGGGGTGGAGGATCCTGCAAGCGTGGGGCACGTTTCCTCCTTCGCTGTGCTGAGCTGTGGAGACGTTTGCAGTGCTGGGCTGAAGCGGCTCCAAGGCGTGTGGTGGACTGGTGGGAGTGGGACTTGATGGAAGGAGTATTTCATAGAATCATAGAATCAATAAGGTTGGAAAAGACCTCAGAGATCATCAAGTCCAACCTGTCACCCAACACCTCCTGACAACTAAACCATGGGTGCCACGTCCAAGCCTTTTATGAACACCTCCAGGGATGGTGACTCCACCACCTCCCCAGGCAGCACATCCCAATGGCCAATTACTCTTTCTGGGAAGAACTTTCTCCTCACCTCCAGCCTAAACCTCCCCTGGCACAGCTTGAGACTGTGTCCTCTTGTTCTGCTGCTGGTTGCCTGGAAGAAAAGACCAACCCCCACCTGGCTGCAACCTCCCTTGAGGGAGTTGGGGAGAGCAAGAAGGTCTCCCCTGAGCCTCCTCTTCTCCAGGCTCAGCAACCCCAGCTCCCTCAGCCTCTCCTCACAGGGCTGTGCTACAGACCCCTCCCCAGCTTTGTTGCCCTTCTCCGGACACCTTCCAGAATCTCAACATCCTTCCTAAACTGAGGAGCCCAGAACTGGACACAGGACTCAAGGTGTGGCCTAAGCAGTGCTGAGCACAGGGCAGAATGACTTCCCTGCTCCTGCTGGCCACACCATTCCTGATGCAGGCCAGGGAGGCCATGCAGGCTTAAGTGGGAAAGAGGAATATATGGGAGAAGCAACTTCCCATTAGGTGGTGTCAATGCTCAGCAAGAGCTAAACAGTGGGGGCCAAGAGGCTGGGACCAGACTCTTGTCAGTGGTGCCCAGTGACAGGACAAGGGGCAACAAGCACAAACAGGAACCCAGGAGGTTCCTTTGAAGAGAAACTTCTTTGTTGTGAGGGTGCTGAAGATGTGGAGCAGGCTGCCCAGAGAGGTTGTGGAGTCTCCTTCTCTGGAGTGATTGCAACCCCAGCTGGGCATTGTGATCCTGGGCAAGCTGCTGTGGGTGTACTTGGACTGGATGGTCTTCTCCAGAGGTCCTTTCCAACTCCCACCACACTGGGGTTCCATTATTCTCTGATAAGCTAACAGCAAAAAAATGGAGCTGGGTGTTTTAGAGCCCAGAGAACATTTCAGGCAATACCAACAAAAATGAAGCATTCCTTTTTGGCTATAGACTAGTCCAAAAAAGGAAATGCTTCATTTTGATCTGCCAGATGAAACATTCAATTTAGCTGGGGAAAGGGAAGGGAAGGTTTGGGAAGGGAAGGGAAGGTTTGGGAAGGGAAGGTTTGGGAAGGGAAGGTTTGGGAAGGGAAGGGAAGGGAAGGGAAGGTTTGGGAAGGGAAGGTTTGGGAAGGGAAGGGAAGGTTTGGGAAGGGAAGGTTTGGGAAGGGAAGGGAAGGGAAGGGGAAGGGAAGGGAAGGGAAGGGAAGGGAAGGGAAGGGAAGGGAAGGGAAGGGAAGGGAAGGGAAGGGAAGGGAAGGGAAGGGAAGGGAAGGGAAGGGAAGGAAGGAAGGGAAGGGAAGGGAAGGAAGGGAAGGGAAGGGAAGGTTTGGGAAGGGAAGGTTTGGGAAGGGAAGGTTTGGGAAGGGAAGGGAAGGTTTGGGAAGGTTTGGGAAGGTTTGGGAAGGTTTGGGAAGGGAAGGGAAGGGAAGGGAAGGGAAGGGAAGGAAGGAAGGAAGGAAGGGAAGGAAGGGAAGGGAAGGGAAGGGAAGGGAAGGAAGGGAAGGGAAGGGGAAGGAAGGGAAGGGAAGGGAAGGGAAGGAAGGAAGGGAAGGAAGGAAGGGAAGGAAGAAGGGAAGGGAAGGGAAGGAAGGGGAAGGAAGGAAGGGAAGGAAGGAAGGAAGGAAGGAAGGGAAGGGAAGGGGAAGGGAAGGGAAGGGAAGGGAAGGAAGGGAAGGGAAGGGAAGGGAAGGGGAAGGGGAAGGAAGAAGGAAGGGAAGGAAGGAAGGGAAGGGAAGGGAAGGAAGGTTTGGGAAGGGAAGGGAAGGTTTGGGAAGGAAGGAAGGGAAGGTTTGGGAAGGGAAGGGAAGGTTTGGGAAGGGAAGGTTTGGGAAGGGAAGGTTTGGGAAGTTTGGAAGGAAGGAAGGTTTGGGAAGGGAAGGGAAGGGAAGGAAGGAAGGGAAGGGAAGGAAGGGAAGGGAAGGGAAGGGGAAGGGAAGGGAAGGGAAGGGAAGGGAAGGGAAGGGAAGGGAAGGAAGGGAAGGGAAGGGAAGGGAAGGAAGGAAGGGAAGGGAAGGAAGGAAGGGAAGGGAAGGGAAGGAAGGAAGGTTTGGGAAGGGAAGGAAGGGAAGGGAAGGTTTGGGAAGGGAAGGGAAAGGGGAAGGAAGGTTTGGGAAGGGAAGGTTTGGGAAGGGAAGGTTTGGGAAGGAAGGTTTGGGAAGGGAAGGTTTGGGAAGGGAAGGAAGGAAGGAAGGGAAGGGAAGGAAGGAAGGGAAGGGAAGGTTTGGGAAGGGAAGGTTTGGGAAGGGAAGGGAAGGGAAGGAAAGGTTTGGGAAGGGAAGGTTTGGGAAGGGAAGGGAAGGGAAGGGAAGGTTTGGGAAGGAAGGGAAGGTTTGGGAAGGTTTGGGAAGGGAAGGGAAGGTTTGGGAAGGGAAGGGAAGGTTTGGGAAGGAAGGGAAGGGAAGGTTTGAAGGGAAGGTTTGGGAAGGGAAGGTTTGGGAAGGGGAAGGGAAGGTTTGGGAAGGGAAGGGAAGGAAGGTTTGGGAAGGGAAGGAAGGGAAGGGAAGGTTTGGGAAGGGAAGGGAAGGTTTGGGAAGGAAGGGAAGGAAAGGTTTGGGAAGGGAAGGGAAGGGAAAAGGGAAGGAAGGAAGGAAGGGAAAGGAAAGGGAAGGAAGGGGAAGGGAAGGAAGGGAAGGGAAGGGAAGGTTTGGGAAGGGAAGGGAAGGGAAGGAAGGGAAGGAAGGAGGGAAGGGAAGGGAAGGAAGGGAAGGAAGGAAGGTTTGAAAAAGGGAAGGGAAGGTTTGGAAGGAAGGGAAGGTTTGGGAAGGGAAGGTTTGGGAGGGAAGGAAGGTTTGGGAAGGGAAGGTTTGGGAAGGAAGGTTTGGAAGGGAAGGAAGGGAAGGAAGGTTTAGGAAGGAAGGTTTGGGAAGGAAGGGAAGGGAAGGAAGGGAAGGAAGGAGGGAAGGAAGGAAGGGAAGGAAGGGAAGGGAAGGGAAGGGAAGGGAAGGGAAGGAAGGGAAGGTTTGGAAGGGAAGGGAAGGGAAGGAAGGGAAGGGAAGGAAGGGAAGGTTTGGGAAGGAAGGAAGGGAAGGTTTGGGAAGGGAAGGTTTGGGAAGGGAAGGGAAGGGAAGGTTTGGGAAGGGAAGGGAAGGTTTGGGAAGGTTTGGGAAGGGAAGGGAAGGGAAGGAAGGGAAGGAAGGGAAGGGAAGGGAAGGAAGGGAAGGGAAGGGAAGGAAGGGAAGGAAGGGAAGGGAAGGGAAGAGAAGAAGGGAAGGAAGGAAGGGAAGGGAAGGAAGGGAAGGAAGGAAGGGAAGGGAAGGGAAGGGAAGGAAGGGAAGGAAGGGAAGGAAGGAAGGGAAGGAAGGGAAGGAAGGGAAGGAAGGAAGGAAGGGAAGGGAAGGAAGGGGAAGGGAAGGGAAGGGAAGGGAAGGGAAGGGAAGGGAAGGAAGGAAGGGAAGGAAGGGAAAGGTTTGGGAAGGGAAGGGAAGGTTTGGGAAGGGAAGGGAAGGGAAGGTTTGGGAAGGGAAGGGAAGGTTTGGGAAGGGAAGGTTTGGGAAGGAAGGTTTGGGAAGGAAGGTTTGGAAGGTTTGGGAAGGAAGGTTTGGGTTTGGGAAGGGAAGGGAAGGGAAGGAAGGGAAGGGAAGGGAAGGGAAGGGAAGGAAGGGAAGGGAAGGAAGGAAGGGAAGGGAAGGGAAGGGAAGGAAGGAAAGGAAGGAAGGGAAGGAAGGGAAGGAAGGGAAGGGAAGGAAGGAAGGGAAGGGAAGGTTTGGGAAGGAAGGGAAGGGAAGGAAGGAAGGAAGGAAGGGAAGGGAAGGGAAGGAAGGGAAGGTTTGGGAAGGAAGGAAGGGAAGGGAAGGTTTGGGAAGGAAGGTTTGGGGAAGGGAAGGTTTGGAAGGAAGGAAGGGAAAGGAAAGGTTTGGGAAGGGAAGGGAAGGGAAGGAAGGTTTGGGAAAGGGGAAGGTTTGGGAAGGAAGGAAGGGAAGGAAGGTTTGGGAAGGGAAAAGGTTTGGGAAGGGAAGGTTGGGAAGGGAAAGGGAAGGGAAGGGAAGGTTTGGGAAGGAAAGGAAGGGAAGGTTTGGGAAGGAAGGGGGAAGGGAGGGAAGGTTTGGGAAGGAAGGGAAGGTTTGGGAAGGGAAGGGGAAGGAAGGTTTGAAGGAAGGAAGGGAAGGAAGGTTTGGGAAGGAAGGGAAGGTTTAGGAAGGGAAGGGAAGGTTTGAAGGAAGGAAGGTTTGAAGGGAAGGGAAGGGAAGGGAAGGTTGGGAAGGGAAGGGAAGGTTTGGAAGGGAAGGGAAGGAAGGGAAGGGAAGGGAAGGAAGGAAGGGAAGGGAAGGGAAGGAAAGGAAGGGAAGGGAAGGGAAGGGAAGGAAGGAAGGGAAGGAAGGGGAAGGGAAGGGAAGGGAAGGGAAGGTTGGGAAGGTTTGGGAAGGGAAGGAAGGGAAGGGAAGGGAAGGGAAGGGAAGGGAAGGGAAGGGAAGGGAAGGGGAAGGGAAGGTTTGGGAAGGGAAGGAAAGGTTTGGGAAGGGAAGGTTTGGGAAGGGAAGGTTTGGGAAGGGAAGAAGGGAGGTTTGGAAGGTTTGGAAGGTTTGGGAAGGGAAGGTTTGGTTTGGGAAGGTTTGGGAAGGGAAGGGAAGGGAAGGTTGGGAAGGTTTGGGAAGGGAAGGAAGGTTTGGGAAGGGAAGGGAAGGAAGGGAAGGGAAGGGAAGGGAAGGGAAGGGAAGGTTTGGGAAGGAAGGGGAAGGACAATACGTAACCCCTT